>CM028364.1:58604845-58894575 GCA_016624345.1 Platycodon grandiflorus | reverse complement strand
TCATAGGCACCACAAATTAGATTAAATTCACATTCATGGCAACATGTCATATTATCAATATATTGTTCACAAATCACAACTCACAATTCTGAAATAATTTTTTTTTTTCTTAACACCCATTTTGTTGATATTTTAATTTTATTTTTAATGATTAAATTATATATATATAATAAAGAGAAAGAAAATACTTCTTCCATTTTAAATTATCATTATGTATTTTTAAAATATTACAAATTATGTATTTTATAATTTTAAAAAATTTAAAAATATATGTTAAATTTATATTTGAAAAATCATATTTGACCAAAAAAATGCAAACAAGACAATAATTTAGAAATGAATTGAGTATAAAATCAAGAAGAGAGAAATTAAAAACTACAAATTACAATATCAACTATATATGCAAATACATGTACAACCCCAAAATTGTTTGCTTAAAACTATGATACTCCCTTCGTTGCAAGAAAGAGTTCACTATACTATTTTAAGATATTTCATATTAAGATTTCATTTTCTAAAATTATGTTTTCACTCTTTATAAACTTTTTAACTCTTTCCTCCAAATGTAATATAAATATGTTGAGTATGCTTAGCATTTTTGTAATTATGACCAACTCCAATGATACTTGTATATTTCCTGATAATTTAATTTTTCAAACGTGGACTCTTTTGGTGAAAATGAGGGAGTAATAATTAGCAAGAGTCATATATTTACTCGAAAATATGATAAGTATTTAGGAGTAACACGATTCATAATTTATTTAAAATTATGAAAACCACACAAGATGATCGGCTCTCCACTGCTCTGATCCCTTTCTAACGAGACGCAAATTATAACTATATGCAAGGGGCTTGAAATTTAATTTGTAAAGCCCACCTTATTTTCACCACAAAATATACTTTATTTTTTTATTAGAGCTTAATTGAACTTTGAGTTCGAGTCATATGAATGTAGTTATGCTTTATTGTTTTTGTGATTTTATCTAACTCGAAAACTAGTAATTAATCTTTGGAACTGATGACATCTTGAAAAACCTAAAAAAAAAAAAAATAGAAAAAAAATTAGAAACAATAGTATGCTACATAATGATGTGTAGAACCTTCTTTCATCAAGCTATATATCTTCCTTCTATGAGATTTAAACTCCTTACTTCTTATTTATAAACTACTCGTACAAAGGATCGATTGAACTAAGCGACATGATGTCTATACCTACTTACCTCTGTATGTCTATGGAGTACCTTTTGGTTTGTTAATTGGATATGACATTTTGAATTTTTTTTAGATATTACTCGTCGTACTTTGATAATTGATTTTAAGAGCTGCGCAGACAACGTTACAAATCGCAGTGTTTTAAAAATGTAGCGTTTTAAAAATGTAATATTTTAAAAATACAGTCTTTCCTTATAAATACGTTTGTGATATCACTCAATACGCATCTTTTTTCTTGAGTGTTTTAAAACCCGCATTCGAAAAATGAAATTCCAATGCTTTAAAATGCACTTCGTTTTGAAAACGCTGTTTTCTACCGAGTATTGAAACACATTTTTGCAAATAAGTCGCGTTTATCCCCGCGTTTGGCTAAAACGACCAAACGGACTCTAACACTTAAATTACATACCTATTTGAAACATTATAAGTATCCTTAACATGTTAAACTTAAATATTAACAAAATTGTATCAATCATTAAGGCCAAGTAACGTATGAAAATTTATTTCTACCCTTTAAAAGTATTTAGTTTTCAAACGCAACTCATTCAGCAAAAGGAAAGACGACACAAATTTGTAATGTTTTCACAATAGATATGTAATTACAATAGTTAGTTTATTCAGTAAAATAATGTTTTCACTATTGCATATATATTACAAACTGTCAAACATCTCAAAAATGAAAGAGTAGATCTTACGTAAGATCGTCTTACGGATTTCTTGTAGTAACGGGGCCGCACTCTCTTACAGTTCAACATACCAACACACGGTGTGTTGCATTAGGGAGATCCGTTTTACAGAAAATACCTGTAAGAAAGTCTTTTTTTAAGTTTTTACCAAAATAAAATGGACAATGATTTTATTTTCTTTCTACTTATTTATAGTGATGTGGACTTGACAATATATATGATGCCTGCACTGGGAGAGATGGGAGGGGAGGGGTGCGATGGATGGATTGATCATGAGTATGACCATGCACCACCGAAAGTGAGACTTCTTGCCCATAAATTACGGCATCCATGCATGTAATTGCTATGAAGATCCAACCTCTCCACTCCTCTCCGATCCCCACACACTCATTTCTAGGATATATGTATGTGGTCACCGATGATTAATTTCACGGCCATGCAATATCAACCCCACTGCATTAATAATGTTCATCAAAATTAGTATGATGATATGCTCCTCCATAGTTTAAAATGTAAATTATGCTATTATATAGTTAACTTATCGATCGTATATATGTATATATTGAACTATCAAATCTTTTACTAGGATCGTTGGACCGGTTTCACTTATGCAATGACATCATGTATATATATATATATATATATATATATATATATCCTGTTTAACTGTTTTTGATATATTGGTTTCAAAGTTTATTTCTATGTAAGTTTAGTATTACTCATTTTATCTTTCTAGTAAGAAGACAAAATGAGGAATTCACATTTGCATGGCACACATACACACAATATTGAGACAATAATGTTGTCAAAAATCAAGATATAGCAGCTGCCAGCAGGTATAAGTCCTCATTAGCTGTTGGCCTGATATAAGCAAACAATTTTAGTCATGTCTCCACACCAACCATATATATTAATTAGGGCAAACTTCAAAATTGGTCCCTGTACTTTTTGCTCCTTTTACGATTGGTCCTTTCGTGACCTAAATGGGCCCTGTACTACCCTCTTTTTGGAATTGATCCTTCTATTCAATTCCATCCATTTTTTTCCGTTAAGTTTGAACACGTGCCTTGCACGTGTATTTTTAAGGGTAAAATGGTCATTTCCTTTGAAAAAGTACAGAAACCATTTGTGAAGTCGTATTAGGCAAATTGTGAAATAATTATATATTTTTAATAAACTAAAATTAATATATTTTTTATAAAATATTTCATAAGTAATAAGTTATACTTAAATAATTTAAATTGAATACCTAATTAGTTTCACCCCTACGTCACTGTTCACACACACACACACACACATTCTCAGTGAATTAATTCTTTAGGCGGTGAATTAACCCAGTGCATATTCTTGAACTTCCCGTCGCAAATATAATAGGTTTATCTTTAGAAGAGATGATCTTTATAAGAAACACTTGAGATTTCTCTATAAAATTGTTTTTTCATGGGCGATTAGCGTGGCTAGTGGTGTTGACAATTGGGGAAATACGGATTAAACTCATCGAAAAAATGGATTTCGGAAGATGATGGTGATTGATCACGCCAAAAAGTGTTCTGGTGATCTGGTCAAGTCCATGTAGCAACTAGTATATCGGTAGGATGCCCCGGCTCTCAATAGGCACAAGTGTTAATGGAACTAGTCCTCTGGTAGATACCTAAGAAGAAGAAAAAAACACCGTTAGGGAGCTGGACGTTGTCCAGCTAAAGCCCTCCGGTAAGGATTCAGGCTGTGTTCTAGGAGTAAATGCTCTGAATGCTTTGGAGATTTGGTAGTTGTAAGTGTTTAAATGAACTTAGGTCATAAATGAAGGCAATCACCTTGTATGTATACCAGAAGAATGTTGGTTTGAGACAGGTGGGCTTGCTAGATGTCAACCTGGGACAGGTCGTCACACATCCATTTATGGCAGTTGCTATTTGCATTGATGAGCCTTTAAGGAAAAATGATCAGCATTGATGTAAAAGATAGACCTCCTCTGAGGAGGTGTGCAGATCTTCTAGAAGTAGCTTTACTTAAAAAGCAAGTTACTTGTTTATCCAATAAGGAGCCAAGTGGTGGCCCCGGGATGACGTAGTAGCAGGTAGGCCATAAATACGGCAGCTTTCGTTGACTATCTTCAACTCCCCGGGGTGGAGACCTCGGGATCTTAGTGTTGTAGCCCGGGTCTAGACTTCGCAGGCTCTCAGGCCCGGTGTGGAAGGCGTTCTCAGTTCTCCCGAGCTCCTCGGGGAGACCGGGATAGGACGAAGGATAGATGTGCCCGAGATCCGAGCTGTTGGCGAAGCTTGGGGTCGAGGTGAGCTGTCCTCCAGGTCCCAGATCAGCATGGCCACGTGTTCTGCTTACTGCCACGTGGAGGCAATTAAGATATTTTGGTATCTTCAGTAACTCCCGACTTCCCGAGGTAAAAATTTATACTTAAAGTCGGAAAGTATCAACCTACTCATGCTCGGGCGGTAGGTGATGACTTCAAGAACACACTTCTTTTCTTGGAATCTGTGCCACATCATTGGCGCGAAAAGCACTGACGGCTCATTAAATGCACGTCTCTTCGGTTTGAAATTTTAACTGTCGTTTTGGACCCAAACGGCACCGTTTCATGATTTGGGAGAGAAAACACGCGGGTTACCCATTTGATGTCGGGTCATACTTTGGATCCGAGTTCCAACCGGCGTCGTTCGGCAAGGGTATAAGAAAGGTTTTAGCACTATTTATCTTCACTTTGCACAAAAACCCTAGATTTTCTAAAACCTCTTCCGGCTATCAGCGATTTTCGGCGGCCTTTTCTCCGAACTATCTTTGAGTTTTCTGTCCTTTCTCACCGTCATTTGCCGTTTCCACTCCATAGGTCAGTGCTATTTCAAGCTTCTTTCCTCTTCTAGCTACTTTTTAGGACGTTTTTGCCCCTATCTAGGGGTATTTTGATTTCCCGTTTTCTCTCTGGCGTCTGCCATATATATCGGTACTAACTCCGGTGTCACGTGTCTTTACAGGTTGCTAACCAGTTCAAACCATGGGGAAGGCAAAAAAATCCACTGCCAGGGTGGGGAAGATCATGAGGTGAGGGTCTGACCCACTCCAAAAAAGGGTGCCTTTTCTGATGAACCACGATCGTTTCGCGTGGAGCCACGTGAACTCACAGGGGTCTACTCACAGGACATGGGGGAGAGCAAAAACCCACTACCATGGAGTGGGTAGACCCCTGTGAGTTCACGTCGCTCTAGGTGAAACGATTGTGGCTCATCAGTGCTATTACACCGTTGGTGGTAGGTAACGTGATGGGTTGTGGTGCGTGGTTAAGAGCAAGAAAATTTGTATTGAAGAAAATGAAGGGGGAAAAAGAAGTGATTTAACTAGCTAGTTCATTAGGACATGATATGGAAAGGAAGAAGAGGAAATCTTTACGTTGGTGACTTCGCGGCTGGCGGAAAAGAGAGGTCTGCTAAAGTTAGGGTTTTAGAGGTGGAGGCTTTGCTCGCATCGGTTAGAGATTGAGGGTGGAGAGTATGAAGGCAAGAACAAGGTTGAGTTCGCCCGAGAAGGAGCAGGTGAGGAGTGGAAGACGAAGAAAGATTTGAAGGGGGAGGCACAGGAGGCAGAGACGGAGCCGACGGCGGAAGGGGAGAGGAGACGGAGCCGACGGCGCGTCGCGAGTAGCGCCAGGGTCAAACTCGAAGAAGACAATGGAAAAGTGAGAGAGAGGGGCTAGGAATGGTAGCCATGGTGGAATGGATGGGGAGGGGGTTGGGAATGTGGAAGAAAATGGTGAAAAAATTATGATTTAATGAATTATAACAATACCCTCGTAATTGGTTTTAGAAAATAAAAATATATGGGTATTTTTGTCTATTTATAAGAAAACAATGCATGAACAATTTTACCCTTAAACAAAATCACTTGAGAGGCATTTGTGAAAATTTAACGGTAAAAAATTAATGAAATTGATGGAAGGACCAATTGCAAAAAATTGAAAAATACAAAGATTTAATTTTTCCAAATTCAATACAGGGACCAATCGCCAAAACCAAAAAAGTACATGACCATTTGTGGAGTTTTCCCTATTAATTAGGAGTACTACTTAATAATTAATATACACATGCATCCTCTTTCAATGCTCATATTACAGGGTGCAGCCCATCTCTCTGGCTCCCATTTTCACTTTAAAAAATGACACCCTCTATATATAAAATATTAATATCAATGATATTGTATATCACAGCAAACTATATAATAATAAGATGCATTATAACAGTAGATGTAACAACCGCTGCATTTGTTTGGTCGGTTGCCAAAATCATATAATTAAACATCTTTATTAATTATGTACTCTATCATTCAGTCTGCTTCACAATTCAATTCGCTCTATTATGATATGTCTTTCCATTTCGGAAAAACTTAATTATTTTACAACTTATGGGCTACCCCCCCAACCAACCATCCGAAGCATCTAGAGTTGTGATCAATGGGATATATATTTGTGGAGTTTACGGTTATGATTACTCCATATCATTTTGAGTAAAAAGAAAAATCAATCGACGTCGTTTGTAATTTGCAACCATCACACCACGGCTAATTTAATTTGATGATGTGACGTGATCATGGTTGTGAACTCTACGAATTAACTAGTCTAGAGTTTCTGAATCCAAAACCCCCATCATTTTCTTATCAAAAACTAGCTTAAGTATAAACATCCAGTTTTCTCTATTAGGATTTTATAAATTAGCTATCTGAAAGATGATGCTTCAAAAAAATTTAAATGAAATGTTCATTTTAGCATATGTTTATAGCTTTATATTTTGTTAGTTAGGCCTTATTATCTTTCTTCTTCTCTTCTTGATGTTCTTTGTTAATGAAATTATAAAATTCTAACAATTCAGTCCAAGAATGTTACCCATCCAAAAAGTTCTCTTTAGCTTAGAATCACCTTTTTTCGTGCATGATCATGCACAATGTTTTTCTATCCCTTCTCATGATCTGTCCAAATATTAATGATAACAAATTTAAAAAGAAAAATGAGATAATTATTTATGGCAAAAGGTTTCAAAGGAATCGTATACTTTCCAAAGTATCCTCTAAGGATCTTTGCTTTAAAGCTAGTTACTTTGCTTTATTTTTATTTTTATTTTTAATTTTTTTTCTTCTCCAATTAAAGTTGATGAAATTAATCCTCATTGCAACTAAAAGTATCGTTCTTATATGTACGCTATTTTTACAATTTTTAGAAGAGTATCCTATAAATAATTAACGATATGTTTCTTTTATTTGTATTGGTTGATTCATTCATATAATGTGGTGTAAATATATTGATTGGAAATGAAGTATTAAAACCATGGCATCGTCATTCATTCATTCATTTAACAAATTTAATAAACTCTTATATAAAACACAGAACCAAAATAATTCATAGTTTAATAAAATTATCTCATAACATAAAGTGGGCTATAAGAAGCAAGTGATCCATTGTATTGTATAGTCTCGTCAAGAAATCATGCATGCCATTAATTAAGCACTTAATTTCTATCCATGTTTTATAAATTTTTTTTTCTTTTTTTGGTGTAGAATGTAACAATTAATGCTCAATACGATTCCTTAGAGTAATTAATAATATTTATACCATATAATAATCGATTATGTTAATATATATAGTTTCAGTAAAGATATTAATGTTACACTTCAGAAAATAAAATATATACAATTTTGAAGAGTTGTTAATGTCTAATCATCAATAAATAGATATATGTATCATACAAACTTTAATGATGTCTGTATTTTCCAATTATTTTAGCGTATCAATTATTTATTATTATATAAAGGTATCGTTAACCTAGTCAGATTTTTAGAATAAAATAATCTTTGGGGGATGACGTGAGAGTAGATTTAGCCACTTCTATTGGGCACCGACCATCTAATTAAAAGTCCCTACGTTTCTTTGTTTATTAATGTTTTGATTGCACGGTTTTTTGTTGTGGATTTATCTAATCTAAAACTACAATACTTAGCACTCTTTCATGCTCAGAAAATAGTCCATTTTTCTTATTGTAAAGTCAACTTGAGATAATATCATATTATTATTTATTATTCCCTTCGTTTCACCCAAACAGTTTATGTTTGAAAATGTTAATTATTAAGAGATATATAAGTATCATTTGAGTTGATCATAATTACTAAAATATTTAAGCACAACCAAGAAGATTACAACACATGTAGAGGGTAAAGATGAAAAATTAAAAAATTGTAAACATAATTTTTTGAAAGTGGACTCTTTAAATGAAATATCCCAAAATAAGATAGTGACTCTTTCTTCGAAACGGAGAGAGTATATATTTATCATGTATTTGGCAATAAAATTTTAATAATTAATACAATATTAAAATTGCTATCACTAACAGATTTTAAATTTTTGTACGGATAATTAATTTTTTTAAACTTTGATCAAAATTTTAGCAGGTTGATGAATAAAAATCAAAATGAAACTTTTTTTTTTTGGGACGTAATGAGTACTTAAGTTTTTTTTTCTTTCTATTTTCGATTTAAAAGTTAGGACTATAGATATTAAGGGTGAAGGTGGTTCGGTTTGAGTCAAAACCGCAAACCGAACTACCCCTAACGATTCCACATATTTCGAATCGAACCGAATCGATCGGTTTGGTTCGGTTCTGCTGTTTAATTATTTAAATATTCTAAAAAAATACTTTTAACACAAACTAAATAATTAAAAGTCAAAAAATTAATTTTAAAATTACAATAATTCAATCAAAATGTAGGCAAACAACAATAATTTTCTTATTAAATTTAATTACTAATTACTAAATAATATATATAAATAAAAATTAAATGGTGGTGGTTCGGTTTGGTTCGGTTTGACACCAAAAACCGCAAACTGAACCGAAGCGCTCGGTTTATAAAATTTTTAAGCCTAAGCCGAACCGTCCTAATCCAAAACTAAACCAAACTGACTAATTTGATTCAATTTGACAGTTCAAACTTACACCCCTTATCGAAGTCATCACTAATAAACTCTAAAGAACAACCTTTAGTACTACTCAGTTGCCACTCGACGTTAAAAAGATATATTTATAATATGATCTTAAGTGGTTATTTTCCATCGAGTGACAAGATAATGTCCATAGCACAGGTAATAAAAACTTAAAAACACAACATGCCACATGGTATGGGTTGTTACAATAACTCTTTAATGCAACAGTGGGCCAATAATATATAGGGTGAGCAGAATTTTTCAAAAATCGGACCGGACCAAGGGAATCAGAACGAACCAAAAAAAGTGGATCGAACCAATACTTTTGGTTTGGTTTTGGTTTTAATTATTAGTAGAACCGTTTATTTGGTTCGGTCTTGGTTTTGAAAATTTTAGATTGTCGAATCGGACCGACCAATGTATATTACATAATATATATATATATTAATAAATTAATGATTTACAAAATATAATTTCTATTTTTTAACACTAACCCAAACCCTAGATATAAATACTTACTTATTGTTACAACCGCCGAGGACAAAGGTTGGTGGCGCACATGCATTATATAATGGGTTTTTCTTTGAACAACTCGAACAATTTAAAATATTTTATAGCAGAGGAAAATTTTGATTGTCAAACATTCTCTTACATTTTGGTTTCGTAACATGTGTTGTAACTTTTAAGGAAATTATTTGGTTCTTTGTGTGCGTGTTTTTGAGTTTTGAAACATCGTCTTGATATTTTTAGTTGTCTTGTAATTCAATGTTTTTAATTATTATATCCGTAATTCAATTAAAATTATTTATTCCATTAGAACCAAAAATGTGCAGGACCGAACCAATTAGAACCGGACCAAGTATTGGTTCTCATAAATTTTGGTTTGGTTACGGTTCTAAATTTTAAGAACCGGAGTATTGGTTCGGTTCAGTCTATTTTTTTATAAAAATGAACCAAACCGAACCGTAATCACCCCTAATAATATGTGAGGCCATGTAATAGTCTAGTAGGTCTTCTTGTGAAAGCCTAACCCTTTCAACATCTTTTAGACTTGTATGTTTTGTAATATAAGCTAGTGGCATTATCTTATAACTGTATAAGGCTATAAGCTAATTAATAGGGCGAAAAAAATAGGCCAATACTTTTTAATAAATTTTTAAGCGCTTTAGTTCGTTATAATTGTTTCGAATTGAAAAAAAATACTTTTGTTGCAAAATATTGTTTATGTTCTTAAAAATACTAAACATGCACGCTATACATCACGATGCACAAATTGATGCTTCACGATGCACAAATTTGTACATTTTGTACATCGCGTAAAATTTGTGGATCGCGATGCAAAATTGTCTCCCTCCCTCTAAATTTGCTGCTTCTACTTCTACTACAACTAATTGCCTTTTCTACCCTCTTCCCACGATCCCATCCCACCCCCACCCCCGACAGACAGTTTTTGATTTCATTTCCCAACCCTCTCACACACATGTCTGAGCAAAGCAAAAATGTCTTCATTATAGAACCAGAAACTTAATTAGCTCTCTTTCTAATTCCCATTTCCAGCAACTCCATTACCATCATCATCATGTCTTCCAAATCCAAGTAAGTTTTCTCTCTCTCTCCCCTTGGATCTGGTTTTGTCTTTGCTTTCTAATTTTTACATTTCTTTATACGCTATATCCATCCTCCTTCACTTTTTTCTCCCGATCGTCTCTCTCTTTATCATTATTATGGGGACAATTTTAAAATAATTAGACAATTTATCACTTAAAATGAATTTAAACCGTTGAAAATAAAAATAAGGTCTAAACCAGTTGAAAAAATCTCATAAATGAGACCGGCCGCAATTATTCCTAATTAATAAGGACCATCTATTTGCAGGCTACCCAGTGGCCTAATGGGCTGGGCTATGCATTTGCCCTTTCTTCCAAGTTCTAGGTGAAGAGAAAGAAATAAGTTTTTCTCTTAAACACGTTTATCCTACGTCAATAAATAACAATTTAAATTTCAAAGTGACCCCATGCAGCATTCATTTTTTTTTTTGTCCTATGGTGTTCATATATATTTTTTAATTCATGGCTGTTCTCGAGCAACAAAAAATTTTAATCTCACAAGATGGAATTAGATAGGAACGGAGGTGTTAAGTATCCAAGCGGGATGATTTGAACTCTTGTCTTTGTCAAACCTGGAGCTTTGATACCATGTTAAGTAACCAACTACTCTAAAAACTTAAGCTGTTAAAGAGAGACACTATAATGTATATCATGCTTTATATTTTAACAGGAGACATCTAAAAAAAAAAAAAACAAATGTCTTGCCTTCCTATTTCCGGATCAATGGTCAGACAACTACACTTTCTACAGTAAGAATCTAGATGCTTAGAACCTTGACGGTTGTGAATGACTTACGTAAAGGGTAAGGCCCAATCATATTTGATCACGAAACTAAATGATATACCAAAGGTTACACCTCCAAGTCATCGTAAGTGTACCTCTGGTGTTTGCAAGTTGCAACAAATAAATTTGGAAAGAGTGTGCGACGTCTTCTTAGCAAAAGAACACACACACAAACAAAGAAAAGGCATGGTGTCATACGCGGCAGATCCCATTAGAGGGAAAGGCAAGTAGGTTCAATTTGAACATTTAGACGACTGAACAGGCCGACCGGCCCTCCACAGTACAATTGGATATAGTCACTTCATATCATATCATTTATTTTTAATGCTACTATATTTCTCATATTGCATTGGATTTCATATATAAAGACAAATTTTTTCTCTACAGTCTATTTATTTTTGTTTGCTACGAATAGGCCGTACAATGGTGGGGGTTGCCAACTTTTCTGCTGTCCAGCGTTAAAATTAATGTATGAATTCTTTTAAGTATTTCTTAAATGCAGGCAAGACACATCTTCTTTTTTTTTTTTTTAATTATTTTTTATATATAAGTATGAAATAATCACTCCCTCACACCCTGAAACTGGACTTGCCAAGTTTCGAACCTGTGACTTCCAGGATAAGTACACAGATTGTGGAGAATGAGTACCACTTGAAGCATGGTGATGAATGAAATAGAATTTTTCTAGATGTTGATATATGTATGATTATCATTCCTGCTGTTCGATTATCATCCATTCTTAGTTAGGCTCGCAAGATCGAGCAAAACAACTTGTTATATTTCAAGTTCCTATGATGCTCGCAAGCTCGGGCGAAATATCAAACTTGTTAAATTTCAAGTTAATTTGGTTCAAACAGTCATTCATTTTTTGTTATGCTCGCAATATCGAGCAAAACAACTTGTTATATTTCAAGTTCCCATGATGCTCGCAAGTTCGGGCGAAATATCAAACTTGTTAAATTTCAAGTTAATTTGGTACAAACAATCATTCATTTTTGCTATGCTCGAAAGATCGAGCAAAACGACTTGTTATATTTCAAGATTCATGATGCTCGCAAGATCGAGCGAAATATTAAACTTGTTAAATTTCAAGTCAATGTGGTTCGAACAATGATCCATTATTAGTTATGCTCGCAACACTACAAGAAAACCCACTTTCACCGACACATTTTTTTTGACATTTGATATAAATGTCGGAAATTTCCCACACTTCAGTATATTTGTCGGCAATAAACGACAGGTAAAGTAAGCGTCGGTAATTTGACGACGCTTTTTTATAAATGTCAGAGTTTTACGACACTTTATTGAAGTGTTGGAAAGTAAATTCGACGCTTTCGTCTTATAGTCGGTAATTATACGACGAATATTGTATGCGTTGGTAAATATACGACAAATTTAACTAACTGTCGGAAAGTTCACGACACATAATGAAGTGTCGTAAACTTTACCACATTTTGAAAATTTGTGTCGTAAAATTTACCACATTTTTAAAATTTATGTCGGAAAATTTAACGACGTTTTAAAATTAAAAGTTGGAAATTGTCTATTTCAAACTAGGTACAATTACTCTTGATTGTGTATTGTAAAACAAATCTCACTACAACAAAAATGATATTTTAGGACCCCCAACATATATAGGTCGCCTTTAAATAATAGTCCGATATATATAAAAGCCCCAATAGGGCGCCAAACTCATTAAATGTTGAGTCCTATTATGGTACAATTTAAACTAGTAGGACGCCTGAATCTTAATTATTATCATAAGGACTACTAGGACGTCCTTTCATTGACATCCCATAAAAATGCCTAAAAGGACGCCTAACCCATTGGGATCTATTAGGGGTGTGATTATTAGAATGCTCTTCTACAAGGGTCTTATTACCGGCCATCATATTTGAAAGGATACCTGGCTCTTGAAGCCCTATTATCATAAAGGCTACTAGCTATAGGACACCCTTTAAATGTCATCCCATAAAAAACCCAAAAGGATATGATGGATAACACATTGGGACCTATTAGGAATGTTATTAATATGATATCATTCGATAAGGGTCCTATTACCATAATCCCTAATAGGACACCTAACCCTTAGGGCCCTATTATTACTGTAAGGGCTAATATGCTTTTAAGTAGTCATCACATAATAGGGTAAATAAGACACATAACCCTTCAAGTCCTTTTATCTGAGGCGTAAAAGTGAACGTACTCCACTTAGAACATATTAAGTATAATTTCTTAAAAATTATTAATTACTCATTCAATCCGAAACTAAGTCATTGTTTCCAAATATATGTATTATTTCATAATTGTCTATATACTAATATAGCTACCCAACAGACCCGAAATTTACGTACGTACAAAACTTCCTATGGATACGCGGTAGGCAAAGACGCACCAAGCTAGAATCTACATTCATACATTTAAGTCTACCCATATGTAGTACTGACACGATCACCATACTTTGGCGTAATCACGATCAAATTTATCTCTGTCACTTGTCATATCTTAATGTACATGCATTTGCAAAAATATATGAGAGTACTAAGTAAGTGTATTTATATTTATGTTCTATTAGAAGTGCTTAAAATTCATATTCGTAAATTTTTGAATGCTAAAAAGTAAATACTTATTTTTTGACGAATGATCACTAGCTAGTAAGTTTTATTATATATATTAAAGGTTACTCTTACCGTCTCAAAATACAATAATTACTGGAAGGTGGACATATATATATATATATATATATATATATTAATATTTAATAAATTTTAATATTGAGTCTTATTTTTTCTTGAAAATACCTAATGTCAAAAAATATCAATTTTTTTTTAAATGTTGGTAAAATTCAAACGATACCAGGAACTCAATAATATTATTTATACTTGAACTCAAAAATATTATTTATATTTTTCCCCACCTTTATTCCTTTGCAATTCTTTTTCCTATCAATTTTTGGTTTCCCGCCGTCCCCAAACTTCTGTGCGCGCAAGTTCTCCTTCTTTCTCTCATACACGTTCCTTCTGTGACTCCTTCCCCGTTCCTTCTGTGACTCCTTCCCCATCATCTCTTCCCCGTATTCTTCCCCTTTCTCTCCCTCGTTTGGTGATAGCTAGTTGTCTTCTGCAATTACAAAAGATGAAGATCAACAATTCAATTTGGAGTAATTGATGAAGGGTTTTTGAAAGAGGTAATTTTTTTTTTCAATTACTGATTTCCAGCTAATTGCCATGGTTATCTATCAATTGATTCGTTTTATGACCCTTGAGATATAGAAAAAGTGTTCGATCGCTGCTAATGTGTGTGTTTGTGATTGTGTGTGCTGTTTGTCTGTGACTCTGTGTTGATTTGTGCGAGATATTGTGTGTTTGTGTGCACTAGATTGAATTGCCATCAATTGGTCCTTCTGTTCAAGATATTCCTCATAAACTAGACGGACTCCCCACTTTTGCAGCAGCAATTGCTCTTCGAGAGAATGGCTAAAGTAAGCCTCAAACCGAGAGCAATTGTTGGGGCTGTTGGATTCTCTTTGTGATGCGAACCATATTGAATCAGATTTTATGTAGACAAGGCAAACATGTTCTGAATCAACCTTTTTGTCTGTGCCTATCGTACTAACCTTAAAAATAAGGTTTACCTGACTCTGATCATAGTTTATAAGATCCATTCCCATATGAATAGTTGGGACTTTGTGTTTATAAACAAAATCCCATTCAGGGGTAGCAGATACTGATTCAACGACACAACAGAGAGCAAACCCCATGAACTTACTATTATACCAGTTTCTAGGTAGATCCATCGAGATTATATCTCCCACACCTTGATATCTGAAACACTCTGGAATCTTTCTTCCCGATATCATTATACTAAATGTCCCAAGAGCCGCTAGCCCCTATACCATGAAATATCATAACTTCAGTCACCATTTAAATGCACATATAATGGGGGAGAGAGAGAGAGAGAGAACCTGAAGCAGTCGACGAGTAGAAATAAACTGAAGTAGAAACTGCCACAGCATACCACCCATATTATCAAAAAGTTCGACACAATTGGTGAGTGAGACAGTCCACAAGTTTTTATATTTCATCAGGATATCTTCTACTCCTTTCAGCGATGTACAGTCGTCAGCATAGAACTTAACAATATTTGACTGAAGTTCTGGTAATACTTCAAGCCGTTTGCATCCGACCAAAGCAAGGATTTTAAGCTGAGAGAGTTTACTTATGCTTGTTGGCACAGTGGCAAAATTGTTTCTGCTTAGATTCAACTCTTTCAAAGAGGACAAGCTGCCAAGATCACCGGGGATCCCTCCATCAAACAGATTGCAATCACTGAGATCCAGTTTTGTTAACGAACATAAACCCAACACGGAGGGTAACATAAAACTCGTGTAATCTTGACATTTTCCCTGACGAAGACGAGACAGAAAGAGTGAACTCCATGACTGAGATGTTGCACCCCTGCATCCACTGAAGGACAAGACTTTCAGTTTCTTCAAAGAAACAATGGATGGAGGTGGCTACGTGATAGCAGTTCTATCGCCCCGAAGCATTTCTAGACATTCCATATTCCCCAAATTCTCAGGTAATTTGTCAAGCTTTGAGCAGCCAGAGAGGGTGAGAAACCTTAGACCAGTCAAACTACAAATGCTGCTTGGCAGACTTGTTAGGTTCCCACAGTTTGTCAGATCTATCAAAACAAGGCCAGGGAGGTGTTCAATTGATGAGGGTAGCTCTTTTATAGCAGTTCTATCCAAATAAAGCCTTAACAGACATCCCATACGACCATGTATATCTGGGAACTTGCCAATTTTAACACAGCCTTATTTAATCAAGATCTTTAGAGACTCCATTTCAATACTGTTTGGAAGATACTTGAGATTTTTTGCAATCCTTCAAGTTCAAGAAAGTGAGCTTTTGTGGGCGCGATTGACGGTGGACCTCTATCAAACTTGTGCAATCTTCAAGAACTAGTCTCTCAAGGTTTGGGATCCCTGTGAAGTCTGGCGTCCGAGTTAGCTTTTGGGAATGGCTAAGTTTGATGAACTTCAATTTGTCCACGACCTATTGAAACCAAATCAAATAATTAAAAGACATAAGTATCTGTAATATGAGATCATATTCTAGATTCTACATGACTAGCCATAGTACCTTTATTCCCTTCCAAAGTTGTATAACTCGGCTATAACACATCTTAAGTCCAACAAGTCTTGATGCTTGAAAATCTGTTGGTAGAGATTTTGACTCGTATCCATGCCAATCAAGCCACCGTAACTCATTTGGAAGATACTCAAAACCTCGAGAAAGGTACATGTTTCGGATTTTGAGTAGCCTCAGATTTTTCATTTTTCTGAAGGATTCATCGCCAATGTTTACATGTTGTGCTGTAGTAAGGTCCAAGACTATTCCTTCCACTGCCTCAGTCCCCTGATAACCACAAGGAAAAAATTAGAAGTTCACAATGTATATGTCAAATGTAACTCTCGCATGAACTAATACAATTTCATACTTTAAACCTAAAAGATGGTCAAAGCTCGTGATTTCAACATGTTGCACGTCATGTTTCTTTGAAACTTCTCTAACTTCAGAAAGAAAGCAACTTCCTTCAAACTGATTGGAGACCTTGTCAAAAACAGCTCTTGCAAGGGTTGTTTTACCTATTCCACTCATTCCCAATATCCCAACAATGCGAACATCGTTTGAATCTGTAGCTAACAAGGTGTTCACTTCCTCCATACGAGACTCTATTCCAACAAGAGTTTCAACATCAACTGAAGTCGTACAATTCAATCTACTCAAAAGATCTCCCACTATTTCCTGGATGCACTTTGATTGATGACTATAAATCAGAAAGAAAAAAAAATTAAAAATCAAAATTAGAGTCAAGTAACTATTCCAGAATGTTGTAACATGTGTCATTGTCAAGCATTTACATGAATAATCTTAGAATTTTTATATTCATAGTGATCGAGACAAAGTTTTACGGAGTGCTGCCTAAGAGCGACATGTCCGTAGCAAAACCAATCATGCTTGTAAGCTAATGTCGGTATTTCGTGTGATCTAAAGTACATACAATTAAACGAAAACTCTATTGAAGTAAAGTTCTCTTTGTTCTTAAAACAGAGTATGTATGATTTCCAAAAGAATCATCCATCTTTGGTCTGTGTGTGTGCTGGTGTGTGAGTGTGTGTGTGCTGGTGTGTGTCTGTATGTGCTGGGGTGTGTGTGTGTGCTGGTGTGTGCTGTGTGTGTGCCGGTGTGTGTCTCCGTGTGTCTGTGTGTGTGTTTGGTGTGCTGGTGTGTGTGTTTGTGTGTGCTGGTGTGTGTGTGTGTGTGTGAAGGCCTTGATGAAGAGACAAGCAAATTTTTCAAACTGCTAGATGAATCTAAAAAACCTTTGTACCCTAATTGCACAAAGCACTCGACTCTATCTTTTATTGTTCGATTACTACATTTGAAGTGCCTTGGTGGAATGCCTGACAAGATTTTCACGAATTTGCTCAAGTTATTAAAAGAAGCATTCCCGAGGGCGACACCTTGCCAAAGTCATATTATGAAGCTCGTAAATTAATAGGGAACCTGGGGTTAGACTACAAAAGGTACACGCATGTCCAAATGATTGCATGTTATACGGGATGAGACAAGAAGATAATGAGTGTAAACATTGCCATGCACCTCGGTATAAACAATTCAAAGATTTTCCAAATGAAGAGGAGCTTAAAGAGAGAAAAATTCCATCAAGGTGGTTCGGTACTTTCCATTGATACCAAGGCTTAAGAGATTATACACATCATCCAAAACAAGATCACACATGAGATGGCATGCCGAGGGTAGGCCTAAAGATGGACTTCTAAGACATCCCGCAGCTTGCTTGGAGAACATTTGACGAGCTTCATCCCATTTTGCCGAGGATATACGTAATGTTAGACTTGTCTTATCATCGATGGATTCAACCCATTTAGGAGCATGAGTATTTCCCATAGCACGTGGCGGTGATTTTGATGCCAATAAACTTGCCACCATGGTTGTGTATGACACAACCATATATGATCTTGTCATTACTTATTGATGGGCCAAGTGGACCAGAAACAACATTGATATTTATTTGCGTCTTGTAGTTGATGAATTAAAGGAATTATGGGCTGGTGTAGAAACTTATGATGTCAGCGGTCAAGTTTTTCGCTGCGGGCATCTCTTCTTTGGACAATAAATGATTTTCCGGCCTATGCGAATCTCTCGGGATGGAGTACCAAAGGTAAACTAGCTTGTCCATGTTGCCATGCTCACACTCGATCCCGTTATTTGTCCAATGGAAAAAGCTTTGCTATATGGGTCATCGCCGATGGTTGCCCCAAGGACATAGGTTTCGAAAGGATAAGGTATCCTTTGATGGTACAGAGGAAAATGGTCCAAAACCTATTCGATTATCGGTAGAGATGTATGAGCAAGTAAAAACTTTCATAATGAGTTTGGGAAGGATAAAAACTCACTGGTAAGAAGAGGAAAAAGAATAATGATGAGGATCACGATGAAGATGATGGTCGGGATGGTGTTCCCGAAAATAATTGGAGGAAGAGAAGTATATTCTTTGAACTAGAATATTGGAAAGATAACCTCTTACCCCACAATCTAGATGTTATGCATATTGAAAAGAATGTATGTGATAACATCCTTTTACCTTATTGAATGTGGATGGCAAAGGAAAGGATAACTTAAATGCCCGCCTAGATCTAAAAAGTATGGGTATTCGTAAGGCACTACATCCTCAACAAAAGTCTAGTAGCAAAGTCTATTTGCCACCATCAAGATTTACTTTGGATAATAAGCATAAGGATATAGTGTGCAATGCGTTGAAAGAGGTGAAAGTCCCGATGGTTACTCTTCAAACATATCAAGACGTGTTAATGTTAAGAAACGTACCATTTCGGGATTGAAGAGTCATGATAACCATATCCTATTGCAGGAACTACTACCACTCGCTCTTGAAATGTCCTACCTAAAAATGTCCTCAAACCATTGATTGAGCTAAGTAGATTTTTTAGGAATATATGCTCCAAGGTGATGCATGTAGATGAGTTAGAGCATATTCAAGATCGTATTGCTGTTACACTTTGCCACCTTGAGAGAATATTTCCTCCCTCATTTTTGACATCATGGAGCATTTGATTATCCACTTAGGAAGAGGCAATGATTGGCGGACCACCACAATATAGATGGATGTATCCTATAGAGAGGTTATATTTCATGAACATAATTCTTTAAACTATTTCCCATGAAAAAAATTATTACTCATGATTGTTCCATAAAAATTCTTTTTATAGGTATTTATTCACACTAAAGAACTATGTAAGAACTCGAAGTAATCCAGAAGGATCTATTGCCCAGGGATATTGGGTCGAAGAATGCTTAACATTTTGTTCAAGATATCTAGATGGTGTTGAGACAAAGTCCAATCGACCTCCAAGGAATGATGATGTTTTAGAATGTTCAGAAGATTTTGAAGGGGGACGTCGATTGGGGAGCTCGAGGTATTGTGCTAGACGATATTACATCCGTACAAGCACATCGTTATATTCTTTTCAACATAGATGCTTGCGTGAATATCGAGAGTAAGTTATAATATATTTACTTATCAAAGCTTCAAACAACACACAAAATAACATCTTCTTTATTCATACAGTAAGCATCGTGCATGGATTAGAAAGAATTATCCTCGTTTAAGGCCACATGATGTAGATCGCAAGCATAATGATGAGTTTTACATATGGTTTCAGAAACATGTAAGTTATATCAAATTGTAATACATGAGACAATTATTCTTTCAAATAAATTTATATAAGTATACGATGAATAACATCGACTTGTTATTATACATTTAGGTTCAACAACTATATGAAACAGACCCAGGGAAAGTCACACAAGAAATACAAACGTTGGCTTTTGGACTTCCAAAGAAAGCGAAGAGATTCTCGGGGTATATCATAAACGGTACTCGATATCACACCAAGGCCCGTGAGATGAGACGAACTACTCAGAATAGTGGAGTTATGCTTAAAGCAACAACCGACGATTATGCGAGTGCAAGAGATAGGAACCCAATATCTGGAGATATAAATTTCTATGGTGTTTTGACAGACATCATTGAATTGAATTACTCTAAGGAGATAAAGTTTGTGTTATTTAAGTGTGACTGGGTAGACCATAATCGAGGTGTCATTAATGAGGATGACTTTGGCTTTACTCTTGTAAACTTCAACCATCTACTGTATCCTAGAAATCAAATGTCCGATGAACCTTTCATCTTAGCTAGTCAAGCACAACAAGTATTCTACGTGCAAGACCCGGTTGAAAAAGACTGGCATATTGTTGTTAAGACAACACCAAAAGACTTTTTTGATTTGGTTCAACAAGACTCTATTATTGGGGACAATGCAAATCGCCAAGGAGAACTATGGACAGCGGCAGCTTGGATGAGGAAACCTTTTGCATGATGAAGATGTTTCTTGGGTTAGAGATGATGTGGATGGGATTGAAGTTGATGCTACTGTAACTAAGGCTCCAACACAAAGTGAAAAACGGAGAAAGATATAGGGACACTAGAATTTTTTAACTATTTGAAGTTTTCTTTTTTACTTAGTTTTGCTCAATATCTACATATATGAAACAGTGTTTTGCTCAATATCTACATATATGAAACAAGATCTTGAATATATTGTCATCCAGTTTAATACTTATATTGTGGGTGTAGTAATTGTTTATAGTCTATTTCCTCTACTAACTTATTTCACTACTTCCCACATGTGTTTCAATATAGTAATTGTTTAAAATTTATTATTTCGTTTTTGACTTTGGCTTTGTTTTACGTTTAGGCTATAATGGCACGAGGTAAACCTCTTCATCGTTCAGGAGCTATGCCCAATGCTATGCCTAATCATGTTGAACAAGAGGAGGGGAATGATCATAGCATGCGTGAACCTCCTCCAAATTGGCCTCCAATTTCTATTGCTCGCAATTCATCATCCCGGTTCATTGCTTAGTGACAACCAACACGAGCAATATGGTTGTATGCATGTTTGTTGCTTGCATGTTTTGTTGGTTTGTTGCTCTAGATTTCTTGTATCATTATTTATTTTTCACTTCGATGAAGGCTCAAGTGAAGCAGACCATACTCAAACTCGGACTCGAGGTCCTACATGGATGAACACACAAGGTTGGGGTGAAGAAGGTGGAATTTTAGAGATTGAGACCAATAAATTTGGGCAACCAATTGAGGAAAAAGCTTCTAGACTTGCTTCAAATTTAGGTGTTCTAGCTAGAAATGGGATATTGGCACCTCTTCATTATGTCGATTGGAGGCTCCTTCCTAAAGTAAACAAGGACAACCTTTGGAAGGCCATCAAGGTATAAAATATAAACTATCAAATTCTATGCATAGTTTATTTCGATATATGTTAAAGTGAACTCGTGCTATTTGATTATAGGACAATACAAATGCTACGGAGAACATGAGACAAGTGCTAATGATGTCTCTTGGGAGAAAGTGGAAGGAGTGGAAGCATGAAGCAAAAGTCGGGATTTGACAAGTACCATACAATAGAGGAGTGTTTGGCACATCGTCCGTACAGGTTGAGGAAAGTCAATGGCGAAGACTTGTTTTTCATTGGAGTAGTCTTTGAAGCAAAGGTATGTAAACGACTCTTTGCCATTATTTTAGAATTCAACTTTTACATGAGAATACTTGGATGAGTTGGTTCCTTACTAAACCGACATCGCCTTGAATTGTTGTTAGTATTCTCTTTACTCTTCTTCTTCTAATTTTCTTGCCTTTTTATTATTATAAAAAGAAATGTCCTGTGGAAGTAGTCAGCTGGGCTCATTGTAGAGGTTTGAGTATAATTTTAATTGTAGAGAAAATGCAAGGAACAAAAATGAACTTAGGCTGTACCATTTTCTATGGAACTACTCTTTTGGGTTTTGCTTTAACTTGTTACATTTACTCATTTATTGTGACGATATTTTCCTACCATCAAGTATTCTAGTTATCGATATTTATTAGTAAATGTCAGTTGGAGACCCCTGTTACTTTTCTAGTTTTGTCCAAGTGCTTATCTCTCAAGTCTCAACTGAAAGGAGATGGAGTTGTGAAGATTATGTCAGAGACCATCAAGTATTCTAGTTATCGATATATATATTTCTTGGACTTGTTAAAGTGCTTCCATCTGTCAGAGACCACTTAAATCCACTGTTGTCATTCACATTATCCCCTAAAACCTCACTGCCGCAAGGGTCATCACCATCTACTTCGTGATTTCGATCATTGTTGTTCTTGCTTCCTTCATTCCTAATCCTGAGGTTTGCTCCAGAACCATGAGTCATTCAAGGCTCAGATTGACATTGTCCTCTAAATTGCAAGGACAATAACAGAATGCGACTCTGCCAGTTTAGCTTGGATTCTGATCCTAACAAACAAACTGATTGCAATAGCTTTGAAGAACTAGTAAGTGTATTTAGTATTTACTTGTTTATTAGCTGGGTAATCATGGTGCCTTGTTCTTGGATTAAATTGTGGCCTACCTGCGAACTTCTCAAATTAGATATCTGACTTTTTTTTTTTCACTTACCTGTTGACTTGCGACCGAGTTTATGTCTGTGACTCCGTGCAACTAGTTGGGTAGTTCAATGCACCAAGTGACAGCTTCCACTTAATATGATGATACTTCATACGGGTGGATGTTTCTCATTTTTGCGTACCGTGGTTATAATCTAAGGCATTTTGAAAGGCATTTACATGACCTTTTAAGGAAAAGGGGATTTGGGGGGTTATGTGTAGAGGGAGCTATTGTGTGGGAGATGAGACATCCAAACTTTAATTGGAGTAGTCCTGAAGATAACCTGTTTATATTCTTGGATTATCTTTTTCATCATTCGCTTTATTTCTATTGGTGTGTTGTGGAATATTACGATATCCCTGTTCTGTTACTCAAATGGATGCATGGTGACTTTTATGTTATCTTATTTATCAAAACAATTCTGCAACTAATCTTATTAAACATAGTTTGATAGGGTTTGGGTCCTGAAAATTGTGTGGTACTCTTTTCGATTCAAGGATGTGTTTATGGAATGGTGTCAGATTTGTAATATCTAAGAAAGACTCCACTAGTCCACTTCCATATGATGGTCAACATACATCTATTACGAGTTCATTTATTTTTGAACTCTGAAGTTACTTTATCTGCTCTGCTATATCATATTGAACATGTGCTGTTGCAAATTCGGCAATATAGAAGATTAGATGATGGTTCCCTGAACATAGTCACCCGTGGCCAAACGCATGTCCAAATGAAGCAGCAGCAACTAAAGAGGGTTTGAGAATGACTTTGTATATGGGATTTAGGAAAGTCATGTTGATAATGCATCTTAAATTGTAGCTCTGTATTTGTTTTGGACTTAACAAATGCGTATTAAGAACTAAATATCCAAGCTCAAAGAGCTTATTAAGAACTAAATCTTCTGCTCAAAGAGCTTATTAAGAACTAAATCTTCTGCTGGCTCAAGTGCCCAGTTTAAAAGCTGGATCATTGAAACAATGACATGATGATAGCTGCTGCTGCATTGACATCTGTTTTGAACTCTGTTTATTATTAACAATGACATGCTGATAGCTGCTGCTGCATTGACATCATTGAACAGGTGATCAGCATACAAAGTTTTGAGAACAAATTGTTAGCAATAGAGAGTTAACAATCAGAACAACAATGACAATGCCGCATTACAGCGTCAAACCCCCATCTAAAACAGAACATGCTGATAGCTGCTGCTGCATTGACATCTGTTTTGAACTCTGTTTCGAAACTTTAATGATGAGCAGCAGATGTAGGTGGCATAAACAGAACTCTGTTTCGAAACAGAGTTCTTGTTACCCTCCTTTATTTCAATTTATTCAAATACATTCCTGGAGTTATTCAAAATTTTATATATTCAGTCGAGAATTTGCATATATACCGGATGTGTTTTCTCTTCTGCAAATGTTAGTCTATATAATTAATATCCTATTGACAAACATTTTTGTTTCTTCTAAACCAGGAAAGGAGTGTAAAGAACCAAGCTAGTAGGACAAAGCTATCAGTGCCACACCACTTGGGAAGAAAGAGCAGCGCACAAGCTGCAAATGAGGTATATTGATTTATGATAAATATTTTGGGAAGAAAGAGCTAGCGCACAGCTTAGCATTTATATCTTATGAAGTTTTGAGTATTTTGTCCTACATATGTTTTTTATTAACTCTATTTGTAACATTAATAGTTAAAAAAAGAGAAGGGTGGAGTGTCGCCAACTCGACGTGAGATATACAAGAAAATGTATTTGCCTAAGGGAGATAAACCGGTTAATGAAGAAGCAGCAAAAGCAATTGTATGTGTTACAGTTGCTAATTAATTAAAGTTGATCAAGTCATGATTTACTTAAATTTCATTCTACTTTTCTTGAATATTGTAATGATTGAAGTTTTAAATGTAGGATGAAATGGATCGTATTGCAGCAGAACACCCAGAATCTCCTGACATAAGTGTGAATGATATATTCTCTCAAGTCATGGGCCACGAAAAACCCGGTCGTGTACGTACTCTTGGCCTAGGAGTAGCTCCAAGTAAGGTTTTGGTTCAATGTCAAGGAAGCATTACAACTATCGGACACCACGAGACATAAACATTCGTCGAGTTAGAGAAGTTACGTTTGAGATGGAACTTTCTTCACGGCAAGAGTTGGAGAGGTTGCGAGTGAGATGGAAGCTTCATCTCGGCAAGAGTTGGATCGAGTACGCTTGAGATAGAGGCTAAAAATCAACAAGAGTTGGCAAAGATCGAGGCTGAAATGGATGATAAGGTGAATGTTAAAGTGCAATCATTGATCAAGGATCAATTAGTTGCTATGGAGAAGGCATTTGAGGCTAAGATCAAAGCTATGGAGAGTCATTTGTCATCGAGGGAGTACGTTACGCCCGGACAGTGCGTTTCCACAAATTCAACAATATTGTTCCTAATTCATTTCATTTCTTATAACACACTCTAAATATTGATAGGTTCGACAATTCAAGTGGTAACCACGTAGCATCATCGCCATTGCGTAATCGAGAAGTCCCGGGCTTTCAAAACCAAGAACAGAGAAAACAACGATTTAAGTTGTTGAAGGAACTGTCAACTAGCAATAATACATCACATGAGGTTAGTTCAATTTTCTTTTACTATGATATAGTTTGTATTGTGGGCTACCTTCAATTTAAAGATATGTTTCTAGTTGCAAATGAAGAAGAGCCAAAAGGCCACATCTTTTCTAGGTCTTCTATTTTCATTCCTCGAGTTTATTATTTATTTTGGAAAATTTGTACACTTTTAGGTTCATGCATTAAAAAAGACAAAGAAATGATGACAATGCCAAGAAAATATTTTTGTGGTAAGTTTCTAAAGCTTCTTGTCTAATCCTTTGAGAATAGTAACTTTTTATTTTTTTATTTTTTCATCAAAGTAGTAATTTTCCTTGGACAGGTCACATAGCAGATTGCCGTGAAGATGCAAGTTTTCACCAAGCCTAGACTTTCTTTTTTAGGTGTTTTGATTAAAAGATTGTTCACTTAGATAGCTACAATTTTAAATTTCGTAGTTAACTCTAGAAACAAGCTTTTGGTTGTTGATAATTCTGTTTATGGGTAGTTGTCAAGATGTTACATTGTGAATTATCTTTTATCTAGTAATGAATTAATAGTTGTAATGATGTTTCTCTTTTATAAATGAGGTTTTAACAAATAGTAGTTCAATTTTTGTAATATGTTGACAGTTCAAATTTAGTAAATATCATACTGTACGATATTTACTAAAAAAAATATCTATTTTCATATAGATGAAATGTCAAAAATTATTGATATCTAGCGATTAAAAAATTTACTGCAGCGATCAAAAATAAATAAAAAAATGTCAGAAATAATCGACACTTACAAATAAGTGTCGAAAAATAAATTTTTTTTTAGTAAATATCATGCTGTAACCCAACATTTCCAAGTGTCGGTGGAAGTGTCGTGAACTTAATATCCGACACCTCTAATGTGTTGGGAGTTACCGACTTTTAACTAAGTGTCGTAAATTTACAACAATTAACAAATTTGTGTCGGGAATTTATGACGTAAACAAAATGTCGTGGGAAGTGTCGCAGTTAATTTCCAACGGTCGGAATGTGTCGGTGATTGCCGACACTTAATTAAGTGTCGTAAAATTGCGACTAGGGCATCAGCGACACTTAGCGCAAGTGTCAAACAAGTGTCGGTAACTTAATTTCCGACACTTATTCATATATTCTCGACACTTTATTAGTGTCGTCATAGGTCTCTTTTCTTGTAGTGCAAGATCGAGCCGAACAGCTTGTCTCAGTTCAAGTTATCACGCTGTTCGCAAGTCCGAGCTCAATTTGTCATATTTTTAACTAGCTACGATGCTCGCAAGATCGAGCAAGACATGGAACTTCAAGATTAGAATTATGGCGACGTTTACAAGCTCAAAATTCTATTATTGGATAGAAAGATGTATTGATACTGAAAGATACGAGCTGATCTACTAACAAAGAATTGACTTTCATTGGATGTACGAGAGGTTAAAAGACGGAAAATAAAAGGGGCGCACAGGCCAACCATGCCATTTTTACAAAATGTTAAATTGCAGCACCATCTCCGTCAACAGCGGTCACCTCAGCCCGAGTCTCCTCGACCACAATTTCCTGAGCTTCTTCGGCTGGAGTAGCAGGTATGACCTCCTTTGTAAGCCGACAGGCCTCGAGCACGCTCCTAACATTCAAAGCCAAAGGAGCAGGAGGAGACCATTCCTCACGACCTTCTTCTTGGTCGCTCTCCTTCAGCAAGGTCAGGTCCTCTTCGTCGAAGGGATACCAAGCATGCCCGCGACGAGCCTCAGCCCCATAATATTTGGACGAGGCGACATCCGCTAGGACATCAACAGTGACCTCGTCCAAATTTAGGCCTCCAAGCACGCGGAGAGCATGTTGAATACCCTGATCATAGTAAGGGGAAAGAGCATTAGTCAGATCATCGTTGTAGGCCTCAGACGCCTAGTACCGAGCAATGACTAGAGCTGGCAATGGGTTGGGTCGGGCCAGCCCAACCCCAGTCCATCGGGCCACGCCTTGAAATCGGGCCGGGCTGGGCCAGCCCAAATTTATATCGGGCCTTTAAAACTAAAGCCCAGCCTCTCTAAATATCGGGTTGGACCGGGCCAACCCGCGGGCCGACGCATTATTTCGGGCCAATTTGCACTAATTGTAACATTTTTGTCAACCCATACGTAAGCCCATCGGGCCGAGCCTTAAAATCGGGCCGGGCCGGCCCAGCCCAAAGTTGCATCGGGCCTAAAAACTAGAGCCCAGCCCGTCCTAAAGTCGGGTTGGCTGGGCTAGCCCATTGGGCCGGGCCAATTTTGCCGGCTCTAGCAATGACATCCTCCCTACTGAGCGACCGGGACTGCTCCGCATTGCGTATAGCCCGCTCTAGCTCATGGCCCAGTTCAAGTTTTTCCATCTCCAATTGGGGAACTCGCTGCTCGAGATCTCCACTCATCTTCTCCAACTCAGCATTTCGAGAACGGAGGGATTCCTCGGTGCCCTTCAAGATTTCGTGCTGATCCTTCAGGGCTTTCAGCTCGCTTTCAAGCTTGGTGACCTCCTCCATCTTAGCCAAAACCTCTTTATCTTTGGCTAGAAGATGGTCATTTCGCTTTGTCAGCAACGCCTCCATACCCTTGATCTTGGTCTTCAAGTGGCTAACCTTGGCCGAGGACTCCGAAGCTCGACCAGCTAGAATAGAGAAGTTGGACAGCATCTGAAAAATGAAAAAAATGTGTAACAGTCAGAACAGAGGAAGATAAAAAATAAACACGAAAACAGAAAGGGGTGAAATTTACCTCACACATGGCCAGGCCAGCTTGGCCAAACAAGACTCCATTAGACTCCCGGCTGTTGCAGTGGACCACGCCTGCATGGGTAGCCCGCTGAATGATACCTTGGCCGCACAAAGCAGCACCTCCTTGTGCGCGAAGATCGATATTGTCGATCACCGGGACATTGGCCAACTTAGTGGTTAAGGCCATTGATGCTTCCCAAGAGACCGGCATCTTGAAGCCCGGTTCCAACTATGAGGGTATCCACGCCGCAACATCTTGCCCTTTCGGGCTTACAGAACGCTCAGTGGCCTCCTCGGCGCCTTTTCTTTTTCGGAGAACGAGGGCAGCAGGGACCGGGGGAGCGATGTGATCGGAAGCTTCCTCCGAACGAGCAGCCAATGGGCACCGGGGAGAGGACCGAGAAGGAACAACAGCGGTCGCAGGAGCCTTAGACTTGCTCGAGGCCGCTGTGGAAGGACCTACTTTGGGATCCCCCGAGGGGACCCTGGGTACCGCCATCGCTGGCAAGGTGGAAAGATTCGATCGGCGCTCACCGGCATCCCTCTTAATCTTCTTCGCGGCATCAACATTTATCCTCTTCATTTCTACGAGCAAAAGACAAACATCAGAACAACAATAGAAATGAAGATTTTAAGCTAAACGCAAAAAGTAGAGTCAGACCAGAGGGATCCAGAGGCGCGACGCAACTGGTACCGAGTTCCTTGCAGGCTGAACAATCACCTGGAAAAACCAAGCCTTGATGAGGGCCCCAAGCGGGGTGAGACAACTCATCAGCCATCAGGACCCTAGCAGGAACTCCCCCAACGGGCAGACGATTTACACCGGCCAGACGTAATAGCTCCAAATCACCGGCCGTGGCTCCAGTAAAGGTCCAAGCTCGAGTGCCGACAATCTCGAGCCACCTCTATAATGACATTTAGCTCGCGATCCCAAGGTGAAGAAGCACCAACATTTCCTCGAAGAGGCATGGCCTTATCAGTAGCCGGTGGGAAGGGCCACCCAAGCCGGGATTCCACGAGCAACACCTTCTCGTCCCACTTCTCTGTTTTGTTGGGGAAATCGCTAAAGAGGCGAGGATACTTGGGCTTTGAACGGGCAGAGATGCGTTGTGTCCGCTTGTCCGTACTGAACACGAAATACTTCCGCAGCAATGGCAGAGAAGGTTCAAAGCCGAGGAGGCGGCACAGTACGATATACGAGCTCAAAACACGAGCTGTATTCAGCATGAGGTCAGAAGGAACAGCACGAGAAGCCATCAAAAATTCGGTTATGAAGGGATCCAGAGGCAGACGCCATCCCACATGAAAGAATTCATAGAAAAAGACCACTCGATCCTTCTGGTCGCGAAACTCAACATTGTCACTTCGAGGATCAAGCACTCGAACGCGATACATCTGTTCATCTATCCCTAGAGTGGAGAACCAGTTTTGGACGTCCCTATCTCCACCGAAAGACATCCACAGGTCGTCCGAGGTCCCAGAAAGGGAAGCTGGCTTTGATCGGGAACCACGAGCTCGAGCCCGAGCAAGTCTCGGTGAGCTTGAGCTCAACACATCGCTACTCTCTCTGCTCGAGTCCTCCAGAGAACTAACGATTTTTACGTCACCGGCCTCAACTACTCGAGTAACCTGGATGCCACTGGAAGAATCGCTGGACAGAGAAGGTTGAGAGGTGGACTCAGAGCTTAGCTCGCTCAAGCCTTGCTCACGGTCGTAGTCATAAGCCTCCTCCGAGTGGGTGGCCTCTGAGTCAGATGCACCGCGAAGACTAACGGAGGACGACATCACTACAAAGGAAAAAGAGAAGACCAGCTAAGTAAGGCAATAACAAATGAGGATAAACAGGGAATAAGCCCTAAATTCAGGGCCCATCGCGGTACGCGGCCTAAACCCTCACCAAGCTTCACAACGCAAAATTCTCTTCATCCAGGGGTTAACACTCTCAAAACAACGGTCGCTCATTGCCGATCCCACGGCTAATGGCAAGACCCCAAAAGAAAAACTCAAAGACGATACAAAGAATTGAGAAAAGGATGCGAGAAATTACCTGAGTTCGAAGTGCAGAAAAGGGATGGATTCACGAAAGCAGCAGAACCAGCGGGGGCAGTAAGGATCTTGAAAGAATTGAAGCTTTGCGAAGATTTCTAGTACCAATGGCGTTCGTGCGAAGAAGGATTTCGTAAAAATGGCAAATGGGGGAACCCTGAGTTATTTAGAAGGTATCTTTTCCCTCTCTACGGCTATTGGGCCCCCAACGGGTGCCTAGAGGCCTAGTCCTGGGCCTACCCTTCGCATTTAATGCGCCTCGAAACCAAACAGGCGCGGTTCCCCCAAGCGACGGTTAGCGCATCCTTGGTCACCTCACAGGTCAAGTCACCTAACCACATCACCAAGTCTTGATTGCTCCTCGCCACGAGCATAAATAGTTCCGGGACAAGGAACAGGGGGCCATTGACGACACATTTATAAATTGCTGCCCAAGGAAGCCGATCAGGATATAATTGGGCAGGGACTTTATCCTGGTGAGCATGCGATCATACGAGCATGCACCAAATTCACGAGCACACAATCAGGCGGGCATATCAAGACAGGCCAGTAACTGTCTTCGAGAATCTCGGGCCACGTCTACTCGTACCCGAGATCACAGGCTAAAAATCAGGGATTAACCCCCATTACGCCCGGCAGTTACTCCTCCCCAATTATTGGGAAAGACATCCCACGAAATCAGCCTACTAATCACTCCACTTCACTATAAAAGCCAAGCAAGCCCTTGGCCTAAGGTACGTTCATTTTTCACAAGCTAAGACTCTGTCAAATTGAGAAACAAGTTCTTACTCTCACACCGGAGTGTTTTAGTAGGGCAAGCCCCTGCATTCACCCTAGTGTGTTTTCTTATCTCTTTCAGGTACTTAGCTAAAGCCCAGATATCCTCACAGTCCAGAGAATTAAAGAGAGTTCCTGCCCGCAACATTTTGGCCATCATCAACTAGTATTATTATTTGTATAAAAATTTTATACTAATTTATGTATTAAGCATGTAATTGATTAAAAGGTGACATTACATGCAATACCTAACTTTATATTACCTCTCCTATTTTCTCACTTAACAATAACTACCTGACGTTAAGTTTTCCTCCAATAAGTTAATAGAATTCTAACAAAAAATAGTAAAGTTTATTTTATGCAAACAATACTATTTCAAACCCACAATAAATGAAGGAAATGAATTTAGGAGTCATAATAAGAAAAAATAATTTAGAAGAGATTATGCAAGTTTTATGAGAGTGTTAGCGTCTTAAAATAAATACTTATTTTGAGGCAATTTTTTTTAATTAAACACTCATTTTAAGACGAAGATAATATATTTATTGGAAGCATCAATGGGAGAAGGGAAGTTGACCAGTTGACTCAATTGAAGCACGTGTGTAACACATGCATTTTCTTTAATTTGACTAACAGTCAGCTATAAGATGGATGCCATTATTCTGGTTTTAATACTCACCGATCGTGAGGAGTTTAACACTTTAATAGTCAACGATCTTGAGTTAAAATTAACTCATAATTCAGTTCATTGTTTTTTTTGTGTGGGTAAATTATAAAGAACCCCCTCAACTATCGGTCAAGTTAGAGTTACTTCTCCCAATTACTAATTGAAGCAATGTGACCCTTTAAACTATAATATTTTTTTAAATTACACCTTTTATTTAGGCAATACCATTTGAATTGACGGAATTTGTCCACCTAATACTCACACGACCATCTGTACAAATTATTTTTATGATAATATTCAAAAGAATGATAAAAAAACATTCTTTTGACCATCTTTTGTACAAAGAGGGTCTTAGAGCAATAAGGGTAAAATAGTCAATTAAAACAGTAATAGAGCTTTATTATTAAAAAAATACTTAAAGATGGTCGCATGAGTCTTGGGTGAGCATTTTACGTCAACCCAAATGGCAGTGTCTAAACAGAAGCTACGATTAAAGAAAATGCTATAGTTGAAAGGGTAAATCAAATTCAACCCATAATTGAGGGGGTTGTTTGTATTTTACCTTCTTTTTTTTTTTAAAAAAAAAAAACCCAAAACAATAGAATGCAGAATAGAGCTTATTACATTCGTATGCAATTGATAAAACCTAATTAATGGCCGAAATTTATTACTAATTTACTAAATTCCTAAGATTAAGATTTAATCTGAGAGTGTATATGTTTGACTACTCAATGTCAAACTTTAGAATTAGAATTAGATGAACAATTTGAGCTCCATGAAATTTAATTTATTCTTTCAATTCTAATTCTAAAGCTTTATATTGAGTAGTCAAACATATATAGTCTTAGTATTTGAATAACTAAAATGAGATCTCTCTTATATTACTTTTTGTTTAATTTCATCAATGCACCATTAGATGAATACGGAAGTAGCAAGCATCCAATGGTTGTATTGAGTTAGTTGATCAAGAAATCTTTTCATAGAGAGGAGCTGAGTTTGTCTCTATATATTATTTTTGTTTTATTGGATTGAATAATATTATAAGAGTTTTTTACTAAAGTATTTTGAGTCATGTTAACGAATGTTGACATGAGTGAAAGAGGCTTTGATTGCTTAAGCAATAGTTCTCATGTTTGGGCTTTTTTGTAGACAGGAAAGAAAACTCTTTGCGAGCGAATAAGCAAGAGGTTTCAGGTTCGAACTCTTTTATATTCAGAAAGCTTTCTTGTAAGCATTACATGCTTCTAGCGCCTGACTGTATCTCGGGGTTTTAAACCTTTGGGTAAACAAAAAAAAAAATTGTTTCTCGAGTGATTGAAAACTTTCAAAATTAACAATAACAAATTCTAAAAGTTTTATATAGTGTTTATGTTTACTTTTATTTTATTTTTTTGGTTTCTCTAGGTAACCCCAAACGCTAATGCCTAAGGCTAATTCCCAAAGTACGGTCGGGCGATAGAAGCTAAAACCTCTTTCAAGATTTTTTTTTTTTTTTTTGCATTTACAAGGAAGATATCTTTGGACCCTAACGCATAAAACCAATCCTGAAGTACGATCCAACGCTAGAAGCCAGGATCTCTCCCAAAAAGTCTTTTGCATTCACATGGCTCAAACAAATCCTTGGTTGATTAAATATAGTACTTGAGGCAATTATTTTTCTTCATTTTGAGATACGCAACAATGTGAATAACAAAGAAACTCCCAGAAAGAGAGATTAATGATTCATATAAATTAGTTAGTGAAAGATTGATATTATTGTTGTATTTAATTTTATTCTCTTTTATAAAAAAAAATTAGTATATGTTGTTGATATTAATATTATTTTATTATTATTATTATAATAGATTTCACAAAGAATGTCGCTTCCCTCTCCTAAATGCCTCTCAACCCTCACAAAACTAAGTTTGAGATCACATACATACATACATACATACATACATACATATATATATATATATATATATATATATATATATATATATGATCATGCCAAAAACGATTGTGTGAACGTGTCTGGTCCACGTGTGTAGTTTAGTAGGATTTCGACTTTGTGTTGCAAGGATTGTCCTTGAAGTGCAAGTAGCTTCGAACCTGTGATCAACAAAGAACACCGTAAGGGGTGCTGGGTTGTCCCAGCAATAACCCTCAGGCGCGAGAATCAGCAATACTTTGTGTAAGAGGTAAAGCTAATAGAATCTGTAAGCAAGTAATTTGCATGTACCTTATGAGGCCTGTTGAGGGTGCTGTTTATAAGGAGATTGGCCATAATCCTAGCTAGTTTCAGAGTGGGAGAGATATGATTAATCCCCATGTCCTTCGGATTATGTTTCCTTATCTGCTTAGGACTGATATGTAAAGTTGTAGCAAGACTCTTCCCAGTTTGAGAGACAATTTCCGTAGTGGACTCTGTGTGCCGAGCTGAAGGGGCTTCATCGAGGTCGGCTTGGATGCTCCCAGGTCGCTCGACGTAGTCAAGGTCGGCCTGGCATGTTCAGGTCGCTTGATGTTGATAAGGTCGACTGGGATGTTCCTGTCGCCCAGTAGACCCTGTGTCACTTGCTAGGAGAGTGCGGTGAGTGGGCGCCCGTCGTATAGTGATTTCCAGTCGTCATGTCCGAGGTGGTCATATGTCACCTCGGCCGCCCACTGGAGCCTATGAGGCGCGATGTCGCACGTGTCCACTGGAAGGCTGAAGTCGTTCAATATATATATATATATATATATGTATATATATATATATATATATATGTATATGTATATAAAAGTTGACGAGTCTTATCTACTAGATCAATTCTCTTTGAAATCTATTATTCTTGATAGTAAAAATAACCATTTATTGATGTCTTAGCTTAATTATTTTTTAAGGGTCCTGTGAACATTAAAAATAAAAATAACAGAGCTATGATTCAATTGTAACTTAGTTCTCTACTAACCTTGCATTGTATATTCTTAATGCTCATTTTGAAATGAGATTCATCTATTAAAGTGTCAAGCAAATCAAAGATAATAAAAATAACATTTCAAAAGAAAATACTAGAATAGACTCTTTAATTTAAAAAGAACTTGAAAAGAATAATAAACTTTTGTTTAGAAATTGTAGAAATATTACTTTATCAAGCAACTGAAGAAAAACGTACTTTAAAAGTACACTTGGAACGGGTCTAAACTTTTGGAGTGTGAAATCAAATTTCTCTCGTAATAATGAGAAAGTAATAAAGTTAAATAATATTAAGATAACTTTTGATGTTGCGAATTATATTTGAAATAGAAATAAATTACTTAAATTTTGGAATTGATTAATAAAATTTAAAGAATCACAATCGATGGAGGAGGTGGTATTTAGATTCCTAATAGTTGAAATTCATGTAAAATGACAATTATATTCTTCTATTAGGTCAAGTATTTGTTTAATATTTATAATATCATTTAGTCTCAATTACTTTATGGTTGTTCTTTTTACTCTTCGTCATCGTTGTTCTTCGACTCTTTATAAGATTTCTCTAACTCTTCTCATTTAATTTAATTTGCTAATAATAGTTTATAATTTATGATTGTAGTGTTAATTTTCATGTTTGAAGCATGTTTTGAATATTCTCGAATTGTTTTAAATGTTTAAGCTATTTTTATTTGAACTAGTTTCATTACAACATTAGCTTCTTTCTTTTTTAATTTTAATTTAATGAATTTTTCTTACTTTATTGATGTTGGATAATTTAAATTTCCACCAAAATTGAAAAAATATAAAAAACTTATTATTTTGTAGAGCAGTAATAACGTTAATGTCAAATGTTAATCATGAAAGTCATTAACAAGTATTTGTCTACTTTGGATAATGTTGTCAATTGCCTTAATTTTATCATTGCTTATTTTGTTTTTTACCAAATAATATAATAAAAATGTGTACTAGTAATCACATTCCTCATGTTACCAAAACAATTTTTAGAAATTATCTTTTTATCTATTTCTGTGAAATCTCATTATTAATAATTAATTTCATAAAATAAATTTTATTTTCGTGTACCGTTCCGTGTTAAGTTTATTGTGACTGTATTTTGTATCATCGGAAAGTCCTTTCCATATGTTGAATATCATCATTGTGCCTTTTGCGCATAAAATAAAGAATGTAATTTGTTAACCAAATGAATAAAACATAAGAGCCATTATATCATTTCAAGAAAAAGCTTCTTTTTTCTTCTTTTTTTTTTATTCAAGAAAAGCTTAAACGACGTATTGGGTGCGTTTGTCTTCGTGATTGATTACTTTTTTTTTTTTTGTAATGATTGATAAAAAAAAAGTAGTAGAGAAATAGAAATAAAGTTGTGGGACCAAAAAGAGAGCAAGTCTAAAATCACAAAAATAAAGTCTTAAATTACAAGACAAACAAAGTCATTATATATAGAATTTCCATGCTTTAAAAAAAGAAAAAGAAAAAAGTGTTTTGCAATTTTCTTCTTTTTTGGAAAACACTTGGTGATTTGAGGCACTCCATAAATTAACTTTTACGGTTAATCATCGTACTCCCTGTGTTCCACTCAATTTTGAGGGTTAATTTTTTTTTAAAAAAAAATTTATCAAGTAATTTTTCCCTTAATTTTAAGCTTAACAAAACTCTTACTCAATAAGTAGCATTCCAAAATAATAGTAATAAAAGTTAGAACTTTTTTTAGCAGAAAGACCCGAATAATATAAAAAAAAAAACAAGTACCAACTAGCACCATGCTAATTGGTAAGTTGATTAGTTGTTTTAAACTTGGATAAATGCTACAACCAATTTCAACCAAGATATTCCTTTCAATATATATTTTTTTTACTTCTGTACAACCATCTCAATTAGTTGAAAATTTGAATAACATTTTTATCTAAATATCCATCTTTGCTTTGAAGTGGAATATCATCTATCTATGTAGAGAATGATTCTAAAAAATGTTTAATGCTAGAATGGTGGGTAAATACTACTCCCTCTGTTACACCCAATGAGTCTAGTTTGAATATTCTAACAATTAAGTAATATATATGTATCATTATAAAAATATTTAAATATAAAATAGTTAATATGTTTATACCACATGTAAAGTTATAAAATTATAAAAATTGTAAGTATAATTTTTTAAAATGAACTCTTTATTTAAAATATTTCAATTCCAAGATAAAATAGTAGTCTATTTGCATTTAAACGGAAAGAGTATAAAGTATAATATGAATCCTTACATTGTCAAAAGCAAAAGTAAACTTTCTAAAAAGCAAAGGGTAAAGGAGCTAATTTGACGAACAACTAAAAAAAAAAAAAAGGAAAATTATTAACGGATTTAAACGTTGTATCGAGAATGCAATATATAACATTTAATTTATGATGTATATCATTACGTTGAAATTTTTGTATATAGTAATTATTTAAGAAAATAATTTTCTTGTAATATTTTAAAATAAAATAATAAACATTTATGTAAATAGAAAGTAAAACAAAAGCCCATAACGGTTTACTAGTTATTCAGTTGTGTGATTATACTAATATATAGTATCATTTGGGTCCCACTTGAATAACCGATCAAAGATAGTAGTCCTACTTCTCAAAATTTTCTTTCCGGATAAACTTCACCAATCCCCCCTTTCATTATAACATATTTCTAACTCATGCATCTAATCTTGTAAACTTGGCGGTTTACTCCCCCCACCCCCACCATCCTACAAACTTTGATATCAATCATAATCCGAGAGCAGTACTACACTTAAAACTCAAGCATTCCAACTTTTAAATTAACCAATCAAGGAGGTTCAAGTTTGTCTAATCAACATTCAATGAGACTTAGAACTCTCTCAAATCACCCAATCAAGAATTTACACGTCAGGTTAAAATTTTCTTTCTAGAATGCACTAGTTGGATCTTTAATATTATCCAAATTGATTGACTTACGACAATGGGCCAACATAGATGGATGACAAATGTTTATGCATTGTAGTTTTCAAGATGAAATAGGTCAACTCCGTCTTTGTCATACCTCTTTCACTAATCACATGTTTTATCTCCCACGATATTATCTCCTTTGTTTGAATATCATGATTCTTTACCTTCTCATTATTCAAACCTATGACCTAATAATAATGTACATGGATTTACCATAACAATAACTCATTATGCATGGCTTTATAGCTATATTTTGATTTTGGCATGCAACTTATTATTATTTTTTTCCATTAGCAATGTTGATGATCTTCTTACTTCCTCTAACAACTTTGTCTATTTGTTGTGTGTCTAGAATGTTTCCTCTACATAAGGAGGAAGGTGACCGAAGCATGTATACATGAAAGATGTTATTAATTCTTCCATAACAACGAGACTTTAGTTCGTCATTGTCTTCTTGGCTATGATGTACATTAATTGCACCAATAGATTTTCAATCTTTGAAACCTTAATCGGAATCTTCCAATTTTGTTGCTCACGATATTAGTACTTTAAGATGGTAACTATGGAAGCAATATTGTACATGTAAATAGGTATGTGCTTGCGCGTGCATGCATTTATGTGTACGAAAGAGATAGAGAGAGAGAAAGGCCTATTCAAAAATGACATAAAATATGCTCCCCTCCTCCCTTTCCTTAGATCCTAAGATAACATATCATTTTGATTCAACATAAAGTTTAATAAAATGGTTTAATTTGTAAGAAACTTTGGTTATAGCTTCCCGTCATCTCTTCTTTAATGATGGTTTCTTTATTGATATATTTTTAAATTCTTTACTAGGTTTTTGTACACGAAAGAAGTCATCACTGATGCTCAACTTTTTGTTGGTTTAAGTAGTAAATGCTTTGCCACAATGAATGGGGAGTAATGACACGTGTAGGGAGAAGATTGAAAAAGGCTTTATGAGAAATAAAGAATACGAGAATCAAATCTTTTCGCAGGACTAATGATTCGGTTAAATAATCAAGACATAAAAGCCTTTTGCCTTTTAGAGAATTTATAAAATCATTGTTATGATACTCTCGTAAAGAAAACCCTAAATGGAAGGTGTAGATCTCAAATTGGGCATTGATTTTTTTCCCCAACCTTTATGTTTGTTTTCTTTGTCTAATTTTGTATGTTTCTTATGAGAAAAAAATAGCTGTATTTTGAAATGATATCTCAAACGTGTTTATAAGAAAAAAGGTGTGTTTTCTATCTTTTGAAAACTCTACATCAAACAGGCTCTAAGAGTACTAAGTGATGATGACGAGAGTCATATGCCAATTATGATTAACAGATTAAGAGAGTACTAACTCATCCCTTTCAGAGTCTAAGAGGTGGTTGTTGTTGTTCAAGCATAGTAAGGGGGGTGTCAAGAGAATTTACCTACTACGGCATTAGACCAATCAGCTCTCCCCCTCAAAAAAAGGACACAGAACCGTTACCGACACATAAGTTAAAACCCCGCTCTTCACGCGCTTGAATTTCCTCCCCAAAGCTGTGGATCCAACCATGTTGGGTTTGCTGAATCAATGCAGAGATTGGCCAAATCATAAATGCTCTTTAATTTCCTTCCATTCATCAGAAACCCAGAAATGAATACCTCAATTCTGTAATCTGTAAATGCTGTTTTTATCTCTTATAAATCTCACTCTTGGGTTTTTTCTGTTTTCCCTTTTGGCCCTTTCGTTTTGATCGCATCACACCCTTGAGAATGTTTATTTCAAGAACTTGTCATATAAAATTCTGATTCTGAAAGACTGCCCAGATGAAAGTTTTGCTGTTTTAGTGTCGAATTCTGGGTTTGTTCTTGTTTTCGACTTATTTGTCGAATTTTTGAGGAAGTTTAGAGGGTGATCTGGAAGAATATTGAAGATGGGTATAGTGAGTACAATTTTGGGGTTGTTTGGGTTTGGAGTGGGAATTACATTTGGGCTTGTGATTGGATATTTCTTGTTCATCTACATACAGCCAACTGATGTTGAGGTCAGTATGTTTTTAGCAGTATACCGCTTTTTCCCTCTGTTTTTGATGTAAGTTAATCATTTAGTACGATGGGATTGTCTTTAATTTGTTTCCTTTGTAATAATTCAGTGATATCACTCAGTAAGATAATCAACAGACTAGTTTTCGCTTATTCTACTATGAGTGTTAAGTTCATTTTGGTATAGTTTATCAGTAAAATAAAAGAATTGTAGAAAATCAAGCACTCATGTTTAAAGCGAACATAAGTTTGTGATGCATATTACCCTCCCCCACCTCTGCAACTTCCTTTCCCAGATGTACACTTTACATTGTTCTTAATTTGCCCAACATATGTTGAATAAATCGGTCGCATACTATTTGTTATTATGTTAAATGATTAGTCATAAGGGTTTAGGGCAGTATTCTTGAAATTGTTAAACTTTCAAATATGGTACAGATGGAACAAAGGGAGTAATATGTAGTGGTTTGGAGGTTCTTGTGTTCTTCATGCCACTTGAGACCTAATCTCGCTATTGGTTCAAATGTTGACAACGATGGTTGGGATATTATTTCCCTCCTCAGTTGGTGCTTCTGAATTCTTACTTTGTCCAAAAATGAATGTTCTTTTTAGTTTAGAATGTTGTCTACAAGTTTGAACTATCTTTGCAAATATTCGAGTTCTTTGAAAACTCTTATGTTCTTGCCAAAAGTGACACTTATTTTGAGACCGGGTTTATTCTCCTCGTAGTTTGTGTGTCCACAAAATGTAATCTTCAAATGACACCTGCCCTTCCCACTCCCTCCAAGACTGAAAATGTAAACAGAAAGATCGAAAAGAAAAAAGAAAATATAGCAGAACAGAATCTTGAGAAAGAATGGTAGAAAGCATTTTTCGTAGTGGCATGATGAGGTAGTAAATACAGCTGAAACTTTTATGGGTTGAACAATCACATCTGTCTTTGCTACTTTTTTCCAGGATCCTGAGATCCGTCCTTTAGTTGAGCAAGACTCAGAAACTTTGCAGAGGTTGCTTCCAGAGATACCCATTTGGGTGAAAAATCCTGACCATGACCGGGTACGTTGACAACTTGACATAAGACTCAAGTCAAATCTTATTGCCCTTTTCTTATTTCTCAAAGTTCCTCTATCATGCAGGTTGATTGGCTTAACAAATTTATTGAAACTATGTGGCCATATTTGGACAAGGTATATAAGTTTATGTAGAGCAGAAATCTCTGCTTATGTACGATAATCTATACCTATTTCCAGAAATGCAAAAACTGTGTTTGCTATTTCTATTTTTTATTTCACCATTATTTCAAGTACTAATATTGTAGAAAGCAAGGTTCTGAATTGAGTTTTCTGAAAAAATCTGGATGCAGAATTTAGAGATTAGAATATAGAAACAAAATATTGATAGCGAAAGTGTAAGTAAAACTGGTTATGGATCGAGAACTGATGGTTCAGTTTTCTCAGGCAATTTGTAAGACTGTCAAGACTATAGCAGAGCCCATTATAGCTGAGCAGATTCCAAAATACAAAATTGATTCAGTCGAATTTGAAGCTCTTACCTTGGGTTTCCTACCTCCTACTTTTCAAGGTTGATATCAATGTTTGGTCTTTTCTCTTCATAAGTATAAACAACTTGTACGATGAAATTTGATTTTTTCCAGATGTACCTCTGCCTGGATCATAATGATTCTTTCCTTCCAGGGATGAAAGTCTATACCACGGAGGAGAAGGAATTGATTATGGAACCAACCTTGAAATGGGCAGGAAATCCTAACGTTATTGTAGCAGTTAAAGCATTTGGGTTGAAAGCCACTGTTCAGGTTTTGGCTCGCTTTTAATTGTTGCTGACTACTCCCTATGTTCCACATAAAGAGTCAACTTTTGACTTTTTTTTGTCAACTCAATTAAAGTTTGAACGATAATTTACATAAATTTATTTGCTTTTACAAAGTTATGAAAGTTGTACTTTATTGTATTTTTAATGTAGTTTTTAATTAATGAAATTTTATTTCCTAAAACATAAGTAAAGTATGTAAAATTTTGATTTGATTTAGTCACATGTTGACTTTTAAAAAAGGAAAGTGGACTCTTTGCAAAGGAAAGTGGACTCTTTGCCTGGAACGGAGGGAGTATTATAAGTGATAAAGAACTTACAAGAAAAGAAAGAAATTGCTGGAAAAAAACAAGATATCTTGAACTAGCAATTTGGTTTCTGAAAAATTCATTTATGTGCACAATAGTCTCTCTCACTCTCTCTCTCTCTCTCTCTCTCTCTCTTGCTTTTTTCTTACTAACTACTAGTGAGGTTTGATGTGTTTGGAGTGTTTCAGTTGGTTGACTTGCAAGTATTTGCTAATCCACGTATCACCTTAAAGCCATTGGTTCCAACCTTCCCTTGTTTTGCTAAGATTCTTGTATCTCTCATGGAGAAGGTGAGTGGTAATTGTCTGATAATTTTCTGGTTCATCACATTTTATGGAATTTGTAATTGATTAGTTATTTAGAGTTAAAGTCGTTTTCTAATTTCAGCCTCATGTTGATTTTGGACTAAAACTGCTTGGGGCTGATGCAATGTCCATCCCTGGCCTGTATAGATTTGTCCAGGTATGATTTGTATTGCTCTCTTTAGATTTCTTTCTGTTCTCTCTCCTAAGAGTGCATTGTAAAATTTCATTGAACGAAAATTCGAAAGTTCAAAGCAAGAACAAAGAATCAGTTCAAGACATTTCAGCAAATATTAAAAATCAATTCCTTCTACTATTTCTGCAGGAGCTTATCAAAGATCAAGTTGCAAATATGTATCTATGGCCCAAAACACTTGAGGTGCCAATAATGGATCCTGCAAAGTAAGTTAACTTTTGGCCCAATTTAGATAATGTTTGGCCCAAGTAAATTAACTAAAAAAATTCTTTTTTCAATTGGCAGGGCCATGAAGAGACCTGTTGGAATACTCACTGTGAAGGTTGTGAGGGCAATGAAGCTTAAAAAGAAAGATCTTTTGGGTGCTTCAGACCCTTATGTCAAATTAAAACTATCTGAGGACAAACTTCCATCGAAGAAAACAGCTGTGAAACAGAAAAACTTGAATCCTGAATGGAATCAGGAATTTAATTTTGTCGTCAAAGACCCCGAATCTCAAGCTTTGGAGCTCGACGTCTTTGATTGGGAACAAGTGTGTTTTGCGCTCTCTCTTTCTCTCTCTCTCTCTCTATATATATATGTGTGTGTGTGTGTTTTGTTATAATTTAGTTTATATAACGCACCACAATTCGTATGTTACATTTGGTTAGGTTGGTAAGCATGATAAGATGGGCATGAATATGGTACCACTTAAAGAGCTTACACCAGAAGAGCCAAAAGTTATGACACTTGAGCTGCTGAAGAACATGGATCCCAATGATGTTCAAAACGAGAAGTCACGGGGCCAGCTTGTCATTGAATTGGTGTACAAACCTTTCAAGGATAACGAGGTTCCAGTTGATACTGAAGACTCAGCTGCAGTACAAAAAGCTCCCGAAGGAACACCGGAGACTGGTGGTCTGCTCGTAGTTATTATCCATGAAGCTCAAGATCTCGAAGGAAAGCACCACACAAATCCATCTGTGCGTTTACTCTTCAGAGGGGAGGAAAAAAGAACTAAGGTAATTTAATTTAAACCCAGTTTTTCGTTACCTTCATCCACATTGTTCTTAGTCTCCACTACATATGGCATTGCAGTTGATATTGATATTGTATCTTTAAAAAACAAATATATATATATATATATATATATTTCGTTGGGGCAGCCTGTGAAGAAAAGCAGAGATCCAAGATGGGAAGAGGAGTTTGAATTCATGTTGGAGGAGCCACCCACAAATGACAGGCTTCATTTAGAAGTCGTTAGTACCTCAAAAAGGATGGGTCTTCTGCATCCCAAGGTACCAATTAGTCAATTTAGTTCTTCAAGAATAGAGTTCTCTTTTTCCACTGATCAATCTGAAAGCTGTAAAGAGATGGGAGATGAAATATAAATAATTTTTCTTTCTAGCTTTTGGAATGGATTTGTTTACTCATTCCATTGAAAACTTCTTTCCTTGAAGATTATCCTTTTTATGGTTTGGTAATAGAGAATATGGGGTTTAGCATTCGAAATATGAACTATTTTGATAATCCAAAGGCATGTTTTGGAACTTTTAGTCTAACTATTCTCCTAATTTACATGAAAAATTGTGCAGGGGAAGACTTTGCTTTGTGGTAATGTCTATTAACAGTTTAAATCATGAGCATCTCTCATTCTTATTACATTTTTGCTGTCAGGAAACTCTGGGTTATGTGGATATCTACCTATCAGATGTTGTTACAAATAAGCGGATCAATGAGAGGTACCACCTTATTGACTCAAAGAATGGTCGGATTCAGGTTGAGTTGCAGTGGAGAACTTCATCTTGAGGGTACTTCTGTCTTTCTGCTTTCCACCAAGCTACAGTGTTGGTGGTTATCTTTATGGAGAATATGCCACTGAATTTTTTTGTTTGATTGATGAGTTCAATAGTTTGTAGTAAAAGTTATCAAGTTAGCACATTTGATATCCACATTTGCTTTATCTTGAATAGAGAAGTAAGTTGTAGTGACTGTTTTGTGAAGCAAACTTGCACTGGTTATGCTCTCGTTCGTGTTTTTGAAGCTTGAGCAGTTAGAAGTTTAAAGGAGATTGTGTTGAGCATGAGCATGACTTATCAACCTACATTCAAGCTCAGCTCATTTACTTCACGTGTCAAGTTGATCTCAAGCCAGTCTGTTAGCATGTGTCTAAACACCACGAAGTTATATAACCTAGATGACTATATATATTTTCTATGAAATCAGCCTATTCGAGGTGAGTTAGGACGGCTCATTTATGCCTTTGAGCCTTATATGTTGCTCAAGCTGGCTCATTTACATAATGAGGGCAAGGAGTCAAAGCAAGTGTGATAATCTATCTGATTCTTGATTTTGGTTCTAAATTTTTTCTTTTTCCCCTGTATCTTTATGTATCAATAGTTACTAGAAAGTTTTTTGTGATTTTCGTTGTAAGTAGAGTGTGTGTGTGTGTGTGTGTATGGATACTAATATTAGCGTCTTTTCTGCAGATTGGACCAATCCTGGAATTAGAGCAGTCAGCTTTTTCGGAGTTCTTTTTTCCTTTTTATTTCTATTTTAGATTGTATAGCTTCTTTCTATACTGATGAATTAATATGTTACAATGTTTATTGATCTACTTCTCTAAATACCAATTTCAGTTCAAATTTTTTTTTTTTACGTAATGTGAAATTTCGGGGGTCCCAAAATATGATATATTGAATAGTTTAAATAGAGAATATGGAATTTGTATGCTTAATACTCGATGCCAAGCATCACATTAATTAACCTGAGATAAAAAGTGGAGTTTTTGCTAAACTGTTATGATTTTTAAAACCAGACTATGCTTTTAAAACAGGGAGTGTCATGGAGGGCTTAATTTGACCTAAAACCAACCATATGTGGTCCGAGGATTTGTATATACAAAATTTACAAATAAGATATGTATCGCAATCGTAAAGAAAATTCAAATTCTTCTCTTTGCACCAATTGTGGTCGTTGATCTATTAATTATCCTTCATTAATTGGCAAGAATGTAGAAAATATTTACATGTCGTTTAATCCTGATTTTCACTTTCAATAGTCGCAGCAGAAGCGGGAGGGGATGCAGTGTATAACTTTGGTAAAAGCTTTTTTGATATTGTAAATAGACATAACCACTGATTACTTTGCAGTTGCAGAGCAATTGTAAAACCATGGGTCTTTGCTTTACTTATGGTTTAAAGATTGTCAATAGATATCTTTGAGGCTATTATCAGTACTGGACATGGCTTCAAATATATATATAGGGCTTTGGCAAACATGTCAGCGATGAAAGTTGCCTACTATCCCATTAAAGTTTATTGTATAAATGATATATTATGGTAATTTGTAGAGAGACAGTTAAGTAATTATCATTAATATTCTAATATTGAAGAATTATAGCATAGTGCAAAATAGAAAATCTTTTCTGTGAAAAATTCAAAATATTGAGAACAAAACCAACATACATAAAAACTAAAATGCTAATTAGTTGAAAATCAAAACTTCAAAATTGATTCAGCACCATTCCCACATGGACGAAGTGTACTTGAATAGGAATGGAAAAATTTCTCTGCGCATGTATGCCCAGAAATGACCTTAACTTTCTCACCATTCTCGGGTTATGCTCTATAAACCCCATGGCTAGCACCCTTTTCTTCAATTTTCGAGTCCAAGAACTCAAATTATAATCCTCTAGAACCCATAAGCAACACTTTGTTTTCCATACTTTAACTAAACAAATAGATTCCGATGAGCTACGAGCACTTCCCCATTTGAAAATACCTAACCTGCAACTCATGTCGCTCAAACCTTTTCTTGAATTTTTTGGTATACTCAACAACTTCTGTGACCCATCTGTAACATTCAAAGAAACTATGTACGGCCAGTAGTAGGGACTTCCTTTTTCTAGATACGGGAAGCAATCAGTAATAAAATTAACTGTGCCATTATGATAAACCGGCATTTCATAGTTGATATTCCTTTTCCCGAAATTTACCATTCCCTTATCTTTCCAAATTCCTTCTTCTGGCGAATAAATTTTCCATACGAGATGTGATGCCTAGTCACTCTCCACCTCTTCCATTACTATCATCAACATATAATCATGGGGAAATTTCATCGATCCGCTATTACACTTGAACACAATCTTGTAGTCGAACGAGGGGTTTAAGCCACTTGGTGAAGGAATAGGGAACCAAGTTTGTGTCACGGGGTTGCACATAAAAGTGTTCCCTTGTCAGCACATACGTTTCGACAACATAGTAACCCATTGCTAGATGCAAGTACACGAGATGTACTGGTGAGGAATTCCTGAGCTGTTTGAGGGATACCTGCCTTAGCATCGAGAGAGTGTAGCTCCACCTTGTCTTTGTATCTTTGACAAGACTGTGGTTGGATGAAGAAACTAGAGTCGCCTTTCAACTGCATGTTATGGCATTGCTTTTTGATAAAGAGATCTTCATCTGTAAATCCCTTGCATTCTTTGCTTACTGATGCATATTTGTACAAAGCTTTAGCCGATAAGTATGTGAATGTTTCAAAGACTACGTCGTTAAACTCCATAAGCGAAACTGGAATTAAGTGTTGATCAACTGTCAAGAAGCGAATCGATTACAATAGAGAAAAACATATATGATATGACAATAGAAGATGAATGTGACGAAAATTAAAAATAGCTAAAAACCAAAAGGAATAGGAAAAGGCAGCCCATGTCCACCAATGAATCTGCCCCAAGTTTCTTGTCCTAATATCACTAGGATTAATATTTAATAGACTTAATCCTTGTAAAGTTAGGAAAGGAATACTATGGTTTTCATGTTGTACGAAGTATGCCTTCTTTCTAAAACCTAAAATTAAATTTGAGAAAATATTCTTTTTAACAATGGGCTTGCTGCTGATGTCAGTTTCTCCCTTCATTTTTGGCATGGTGTTTGAAGTCTCAAGAATTTCTTTGTTGGAGAAGAAATAATGACTTATATATGAGATAATTAAACATATGTAGATCAATGTTCAAATATATATATATATATATATATATATATCGCTTTCATATCCCTATTTTATCGAAATATAATGGAAATAAGAACCTCAAATATGACAATAAAATCTAAGCGATGTCCTTTATACATGGCGTTTTCGTTATAGTTTCTTTATTCGACTTAAATTCATGAAATGGTCACATACAAAACTACTGATTGATGTTGTGATAAAATGTTTATCATTTTGCAACACTCTGTTCTATCACTTACCTTGTTACTGTTGCTATTTTACATGGACTTGAAAAATATGTTATCAGTAAAAGACATAGCTTAAACATGCTAAATATAACGAGCTTCGGAGCTTGACTAGCTTAACAAGGAATAATGAGAGAAGAGAGGCATCAATCTATTAGCACTCTCTAGTCTTCCCTGCAGATTTTCTACTCTCTCCCTCCTTGTGACTTTACTTATAATGTGTGCACGTAAAGAAGCAATTTTTCTTTCTTATTTCATCTTGGACCGGAGTTTTTAATATTTTAGTATAGCAAAAGCTTTTGATATTCACTTTGTAGGCAAGAACATACCTTATGCTTGATGCGGATATCACTCCTCCTGGAAAACAATGATTATCACAGATACAACTTGGGATCATGAGTGCTTTACAGTCGAAAATGCCTCAATAAGTTTGATAGTGATTTTTTAGATGAAGAAAGGAAGTATTGCACGACTATGAGATGAGCATACCGTTAGTAATTTGCATCTTTATATAGCAATAGTCACGAAAATTCAAATTCTTCTCTTTGCACCAATTGTGGTCGTTAATCTCTTAATAATCCATAATTAATTTGTAATAATTCAAAAGAGATTTTACATTGAATCATAATTTTGTTCACTTTAAATAGTCTTAGCGTGTTCAATATTTAACTTTAAATCCTACTTATATTTGAAGGTTGGTGTATAGAAAATTTACAACCAGATTCAATGTTTTCTATTTCTAGACATGGCAATCATGATTAATAACAACTCTATTGTGATTCATTATGGTAAGAATGTGAGTTTGAGGTCTATACAAAAATCACAGATGGAAATAAAATTAAGATGGTTCTGAGATTAGTCCGTTTTCCATTATTTTTCCCCTTTCTAGACTTAACAAAACCAAGAAAGCAATACATTGATAGTACTAGAATATAAGTTAGACTCTGTGAAACAATTCAAAGTCTTTCTTAAATAATAATTTCATATCTTGATGTGTAAGTTCTGTGCTTCTCACACGCTATTCTCCCTCCAATGAGTTTGAATTTGTTGAGCTTTGAAGAGCCATCAAAACATTGTCAAGGGTCTATATGTCTTGGGAACCAGAGTACATATCACGATTTACGACACTTGCTAACATTTATCCATCCTAAATAATGTCATTATTGCTAAAATAGTAGTAATTGTTACTACTAAATTATCTGACATACTTTAATCTTTATAATATTGAAAATACGCAAACTACTGACATTTTGCAATTCACCCCATCTCATACTGCCACTAACATCTAAGGCGAAAAAGTGCACAAACTACTCGAGCTTGATTGTTTATTGATATCATAAAACTCACTTTGACAAAACCTATCAAGTTTGATGAAAACTGGAGTAAGAAATATTTAGGCTAGTGCAGACAATATCTTTGAAAATTCTCATCTCTTATTTGTAATTTTCCTATATAAATAATCCCCCGGTTGCATATACGGTATACAGTTTAAGGTCCATTTAAGCTCTTATATATATAATCCCCTGTTCTGAAGCATAGTCCATTTTTGAAAGTTGTAACATTTCAGCAAAAACTCAAATTTTAATTCATGTGATATGATGCTTGGAATTTAGAATGAAGTACACAAATCCTGAATTCTTTAATTAAACTACTCAAAATATCATAGTTTGGGCACAAAATATGAAAGTATAGACTGAAATTCATATTTAAAGAAGCAGATAAATAAACATTTAAAATATGTTGATTCAGCAGAGTAGATACACAGAAAAGAGCTATACAATTAAAAATAAAAATAAAAAGGAAAAAAAAGAGATCCAGAAGTGCTGACTCCTCTCCATGACTGCTCCATTCTGCAGAAAAAGAAGCTAATATTAGTATCCCAAAACTATTGGCCCGCCTGTGCCAAAATGAGTGATTATTTTTAGTTTTTCTTGAAAATTAAGGAAGTTGATATTTAAGCAATTTTACTAGAGTAATACGTAGATGAATTGCCCTTAGTTACCACGTACCACATTATAGCACTGTAAGTGTACAACTAGGACATGACATATATTTGCCAAAGGTTAATTAGAAAATTCATATAAAAAAGAACACTTGTTCTGGGACAGTTTGGACGGCGGGAGTATGTTGGAACATGGAACACGAGAACACGACATCAACTTTTATAACTGAAAATTGTGAAAAGTTTCAAGTCTTTGTAATTACAGAATTGAAACACACACACACCCCAAACAAACAAAAAACTTGAAATCAAATAAGAATTGCAAAGATTACCAGACATGCTTAGCAATATACTTTTCAGACTTGAAGGAATAAGCCCTCCCAACTCGACTCATGCAAACTCATACAATAGAGAATATAAAATCATATATACTTTCTATAACTTAGTAAGGTTAAACAGATGCATGCCGAGGGACATGAACACGACTTGAGATCAATTCAACTTGGGATCACGAGTGCTTTACAGTCGAAAATGAACGCATAAGCAGGACAACGAGAGGTACGATCTTATTGGCTATTCAGATTGAGTTGCAGTTGAGAATTGCATCTTGAGGAGGATATATGTCATCTCCTTTCAACTTAACACAGGTTTTGGTAGTTATCTTTATGCACAACATGCCATTGAATCTTGTTTAATTGATGATTTCAATAGTTTGACTTCATGTGACGCCCCCGTGTTCGGGATTCGGTATTAAACCCCAACTCGGTGCGCCAAACTCAAAGAAACAACTACAGTCCACAGAAGTGAACGAGTTACACGAGCTCAAAACCAAAACTATGCAGCGGAAAACCATAGCTAATAAAAACCTGAGTTTTAAAAAACTCAAATAACAAAATAATAACTATAAAATCTCCACGGCCAAAAACAAGTCGAAGAACAGTACTAATAGAAATCCCAATAATAGACCTCGACGGCTAACTACTGAGCCGGAGAAACAACAACGCCAAATACTCGCGAGCTAACATGCTCGAGAAAACTACAATAATAAACGGCTCGACATCGAGTGTCGGCTCCAAAAGAATACAACATTAAAGGAGTTACCGCACAATGCTACCCATAAGTAAAGTTTACATAACTTTACATCAACCATCGTTCTCACTGAACTAAGAAATTAAGAAACATAATTATACACAAGCTCCGGAGAGCAACTACCCAAGGATCATTCTGCAGCACCCGCAAGTTTCACCGATCGCACTATGTCGTCCTTCGGTTGCAATCTAAAAGAGTTAACACAATAAGAGTGAGTCTAAAAGACCCCGTAAGCCACTATAATATATTGTATGCTATGAGAATGAATGCAACAGTAAACCAAACTCTACATGTAGCTAGTCTAAGTAGCACTTCCGCTTACCTAACGTCTCACAACAAAGCAAGTCAAGGGACTATTCTAACTTGGCCACTAATCAACAAACTATCACATGTAACTATATGACATGGCATGATGCTCAATAGTAGGAATAACATGGTAATAACATTTATATACCATAACGATCATGTATCATGTTAAAAGCGTACAAGTCACATAATTCACTTAGCACTTTGGTGTTCACATAAGTGCAACTCAATTAAACCATATCATGAAGGATATTATTTCTCTTTCTTCCAACTTCGCGTTGCTCCTGCAATACACGAGAAAACATATGTGCCTCGATACCCGTGTACGTAGTATCGACGTCCCCGATTAATACCATCGAGTTCTAACTAGCAAACCAAAGTCATGCGTATTGCTACAACAATGGGGCTACATCCCACCGTGGCCAACAGTGAGGGTGTGTGCAACCGTACGGCGACTTATAGCGATTACAAAACAAATTCGTAAAGACTATAAGTCGTCCCACCTTAATTAGTCAAACAATGCCAACTGGACTTAATGCAATGCACAAGTAGACATTCACTTGTCATTCTCAACAATCATCATGTGTTCTTTGAATCACATTTCAAATCCACTCAATGTGCTTATGAATACTAAACACACAATCAATCATCAAAGTAGGATGATTGTCCTACAATCAATCATCAAAGTAGGATGATTGTCCTATTTCATACTAGAACAATCACAACATGTCCGAAATCACCGACGGATAGACAAAACAAGGCAATAGGCAAGGTAGGCCCATAGTACAACTCAATCACTAAACGATTATGCGTGATAGCTAGACACATACATAAACTCAATGTAAGGTATTTATACCTTATAATCAACTGGCAAACAAGGTCCATAATGTGGAACCTATATAACTCGAGGATAGGTTATTCATCCTAATCCCAAACTAAGGTAACATGTTTCTCACATGTACGCCAACTCATAACCCCACATAGGTAAGTCTACTCGTACTTACAACCATTAATTAAGGCGCAATAGATATGCCCAATTGAGGGTCTCTAAGTATCTTATCGTCACACAATATTTCTCATCTCATGTGCATCATAATATATTACATATTCTTGTCGACGCATACTTCAACTTTATTCGATTTAACTCGTAGTCAGCTAATATTTGACTAAGTCAACCAAGGTCAACGTTTCACTAAGTCATGAACCCGTCAATTCGTCATCCCACATGGTAGGGAATTAATATAGGTCATATAGGCGTTACTACTACCCATTTCTCAACTCTGTAGAGTCAACTATTCACATTAATGAAATTACTACAATAATCGACGTTCACTTATTACGCCCTACTCGACTCTGCCAGAGTCAGTCACGACTAGTGTATATCTCATAATGACTCCGCTAGAGTCGTTACCAATATCAAAATATCGGGACAAACCGTAGTATCGTCCCTATAAACTCCTATCGTTTGCAATTCCCAACGCACGAAGGGTCTACTACTTGTAACGATTTCATAAGGTTTCCGCTAGTGCGTAAACGGTAAAACTTCAATGATTCGGTATACTCAAACTTAAGATTAACGTAATGAAGTATAATTAATTTAAACAAGTCTTCGGCGACATTACGGCCGGAGCCCAACTAATAATTCACAAGTATACTTCAACCTCAATGAGTTTCTATTACTCGGCATAATGATTATCAGGACAACCGAAACAACACAACAACAACAACCATAATAGCAACAACATCAAGCTCTACGAGTCTCTATTATTCGAAGTCCACTAACTCAACGGTAATTCATCAATTCTTTCTTTACTCCGTAATCCTTAATCAAGCAAGTAATGAGGTATAACCTAACATCATTCGTAGGGACAATTATGTATATATATACTTCCCAATGAAAGTCACGAATATCATCGCTAACACACCCTACATGCTTTACTCTTCCAATTCAACTCGTAAAACACACAAAGCATTATAGTTACTTACCTTCACCGCAAATCCACCACGAAATCCAAGGGCTTCGGGTAAAAATGTACTCCTCCGTGACTCTACGCCGCTACGGAGTCCAACCAATGATCCCAAACTTGAGCCAAGCTCGAATCAAACTTCCCTTCTCTCAAAACACCACTTTCTCCCTCTAAAATGTGGGAGAAGAGATGGGTTCGTGATATACTAACAGATCGGATGATCCATTTGGGTAGAAATGTGCTCCTCGTCGTCCTCTACGCTACGGCGAAGACGGCTTGTCGATCCGACAAGCGAAGCTCAAGATATCGCGAAATCTTTCTCCTCTCTCTCTTCTAGTTCTCTCTCTAAACTCTGGGTTGGGAGGAAGAGAAATGAGGGGAAATAAGGTTGGGTTATGTTATTAATACCATGGGTAAGTGTTTGGTCCAATCCCGGGCTTGTTTGAGCATTTTAAACCACTTAAAATGTTAAAACCGAGAAAGACGAAAACCGACGAACAGGGACGGGGCGGGCGATCGCTGCGCTTAAACAGGCGATCGCTTTGTCTTCGGAAGGCGATCGCTTTGATCTGCCCGGGCGATCGCTCGTGTCCGATCCTCCGAACTCTCCGAAAATGCTCAAACGCCCGAAATGGTCCTAGATGATCCCGAAGTGATTCTAAGTCTTTGAGAAGGTCGAAATACTCAAGAGAGGTTCTCGAAAGTTCCAGAAACAATGTTAGAAGTTCAATGTAAAGCTCGCATAATCAACCATACAAAGGTTCAAGTACAAATCGGGGCATATGAAACACTCGAAATGAGTCGGCGTGCGGCTTAACGACAAGATCAACGTGATCAATAGTCGTGAAGGAGTCTAAACCAAGGTTAGGTCAATCACCCAAAGAGAAGATGTAACGTATACGAACGCTAATCGATGTCAAGGAAAATTTCGAATGGATAAAGGAACAAAGCGCAACTCACCCTGAGTTAAACGCGCGTCAAATATGATTCTCGACCTCACACGTCATGCTTAGCGAGCATGACACCTCACTTTCTGAGGGTTTTAAAGTCGACATCGAGAGACTACGAGTGAACTCGGAATGAAGTTGGGTCGGGGTATTACACTTCATATTTGTGATAGTTAATAAATTTCCTGTCATTTTGGTTTTATCGTGAGTAGAAAATATTGACTGTTTTTGAAGTAAGTTTGCTCTTGCTATGCTCTCTTTTGTGTTTTCAAGTGAAGAAATAAATCTTCATTGCCTACAAAAACATTTCAAGCTTGAGTGGTTAGAAATCAAATGAGCTTCTGTTGAGTTGATCAATCTATATTCTTATTACGAGTTGAATTGATCTCAAGTCGTGTTCGTGTCCGTCGGCAAGCATCTGTTTAACACTACTAAGTTATAGAAAGTAGATATGATTTTATACTCTCTATTGTATGAGTTTGCATGAGTCGAGTTGGGAGGGCTTATTCCTTCAAGTCTGATAAGTATATTGCTAAGCATGTCTGGTAATCTTTGCGATTCGTATTTGATTTCAAGTCTTTTGTTTGTTTGGTGTGTGTGTGTGTGTGTGTTTCAATTCTGTAATGACAAAGACTTGAAACTTTTCACAAATTTCAGTTATAAAAGTTGATGCCGTGTTCTCGTGTTCCATGTTCCAACATACTCCCGCTGTCCAAACTGTCCCAAAACGAGTGTTCTTTTTTATATGAATTTTCTAATTAACCTTTGGCAACTATATGTCATGTCCTAGTTGTACACACTACAACAAAATTGGGCATTAACAACATTTGTTGCACAACGATTATAAAACAAACGTTGTTAAAAGATTAGTGTAGGGCTGTCCTGAACTTATTCTCAAAGAATATGAATACCGTTGTTGAGAATTTTCAGGTATTCTGGCAATTTCATTATGTGTTTGCTTTCTCATACAATCAAAAGTTTCATGGATATTCGTTCCATATACAGTTTGGCTTTTGTTTGACGTTACAATTATCATTTTAAGCTGAAGTTTTCTTTCTTGAACGTGCATGTCAGGAGCTTCCTCTAGGCACATGCTCCTCATTTATTTCCCTGTCTAACCTTCCTTGCCATATTTGAGCTACTGGTCACATGTCACTCCCAATATGGCCTCCTGTAGCACAAATAGGATTTATGTACAAGCACGTAAACTCCTAGTTGGATATGGAGAGTGAGCCTAATTATTATTATTAACAGCAAAACTGTCTCATTGATTTACCAATAATGCCCGGACTGTAGTGTGTTGCTCTCCATTAGGATTTTCTGTTTTTGATTGTATAGCATACTGCATTCTGTTATCTTTTCCCTAAAGTCAGACCATTAGCATTCCATGTAACATTCTCTACTGAAAGTTAATTAGCACAGGGCAACGCTTTGTTAGTGATGATGACCCTCTTAATTTTATTTATTTTTTTTGGGGGGGGGGCGTGCTTTTTTTTTTCTTAAATTTGTTGTCACTGAGATTTTGATTATAATGAAGGATTCTAAATAATTAAAGATCTGTTAGTTATCTGTCATTTGATAGCCAGCTTTACCTTATCGTGGTCAGTTAGTTGACACAGAAATAAGTCGCACTTGTATGTGAGTTGTCAGCTTTGTGAGGAATGTGTATGTCTCCGTACGCACTATATATAGTATGTAAGAGACTTGCTTCCTGCCCTTCATTGTCTTGCTGCAACAGATCAAAATGTAGATGGAGAAGGTAAAAGTTTGACATTGTCCTGACAATGATCATGACTGACTTGCCTCTATTTTCTGATTCCTTTGTTATTTGGAGAATAGCATTTTGTTCATAACTCATCCTTCCATTAAGTATAGATTTCTACAAAACTATCTTTTATCGAGAAAGAGCAGCAGAGATGTTTAATTGTAGGGATCGAGAATGTTTGATACCTGTAATGCTTGTTACCTGTAAGAGATCTTTTGTAGTCCCTCAATGTCATGCTTGTGAGAAATGTTTAATTGGAGGGAGCATGTTTGATTTTTGTCATTTGGGGTAAGTTGTGCTGCAACCTCATTCCCAGTGCTATGGTACAATGTTTTCTTTGTCTTTTTTAAATGTCCTCTAATTATTTCTTGTTCTTTTTATGATTGTTGCCAGAGGACTTGATCAGCCTATCTTTCCCTCCCATGACTTTACATGCCAATACTCAAGCCTCGACCCCAACACACACCCACCCACCACCACCAACAAAAGAAATTAGATATCACTCCTTAGAACGTTGCAGTAATTATGCTTCTTCTTTTTTTTTTTGTTGTTGTTCAGGCTCTCTCATCAAGATGGTGTATTTTTCAAGGTGTAGTGGTTCTGTTGATGATCAGAAGAGTCTTACAAGGGAAAATTTTGGGGTTTCTAATGGTAGCAAGGAGTGTCATCTTCTCCGTGGAAGGCTTCAGTTTGTGAAGTTTGAGACCAGCAAGATCAATGAATGCTTACAACTTATTTCATCGAAGCTTAGAATAAAAGGATTTCTAAACTTTAAGAAATCATTCCAAACCTTTGAATGTGGCCTTCACTTCGAGATTCTAGAGCTGAATTTCGCTACCTTCCTAGCAGATGAGGAGAATCCTAGATGTAGGTGTGCACATGGCACCATACAGCTAGCTAAGTCTCATGCTCTAGTCATATGTTGCTCTTGTGCAGGGATTTCTGGAGCTCTCTCTCTCTCTCTCTCTCTCTCTCTCTCTCTCTCTCTCTCTCAATAGCAAGGGGCCACACTTGTCCACTGGCTAAGAGTCACAGGGGCATACTCCCACTGCCAATCGCCAATCCAGGCCCCGACAATCCCACACCAGTAAACTTAAGTGGGGGCTCATCCTAGGGGATGGAAGTGCTAATCCTAGTAAGATAGACATCTGATATCGAGAATGGTGAAGGTGATGCAGAACACGTAGCTGAAGTGTATTTGCACAAGATGGAAAGGAATAAGAAGTTTAGGAAGAGGATTGAAAAGTTAAGGGGTAAAGTGGTAATAGGCAGAACTAATACTAGTAGAAATCGAACCACGGGACCCACCGCATATCAAAATCGAAGCTCTCGACGAGGTCTACAAGACTTACTGGGCTTACCCCGTGATGTGTTCGTTTTAAGCCCAAAAAAACGCTTTTAAATGTAAGACCCCAACCCTAATTGTAATACCATGGTCCTTCCTATATTTCATGTGTTAATTTTGTTACATTGTTATCAAGTTAGACATGTGTGTTTGGGTTCCAAATGTGTTTCAAACTTGATTGGAGGTTAGGATCATTTAGGAATACTTAGTAAACATTTTGTTTTGAGCATAAGATGTAAAGATACACACAAAAGCATGGATACATGGTTAAACTCGAAATTCTGTCCATCCGAACAGTCTGTAGTAATTTGGCCATAACTTTGTGTAGAAAACTCGGATTTGCAAACCGTTTGATTTTGTGTAAACCAGACTCAAAAAGCTTTCCAACCATATCTTATTTGTAATTTTTAGACTTGTAGATCGTCATAGGCATGTCTTTAAAGTTGACCTAAAATTACAGAATTTTATGCTAACAATTGACCAATGTTTTCATTAGTAGATAAGTTGACTATTTGACCTATTTGCTTTGAATGAAGTGGGCCACGAAATTGACCATCCATTTTACTCCCTTAGACCACAAGAGAGGCCCCAACACACTCTCCATTCTATCTCCTTCCACCATTAGAGCTTGAGAGAGAGTAGGTGAAGAAAAGGTGAGATTATTGTGTGCAAGTCATTTCTTCACCATCCAACCAACAAATCTTCAATCCAAGCATACCATTTTGAAGGTCTTGACTAGAGGATCACTTTCCACCAATTGCATGTTGGATTTCTTGGGTTTTCTTGGAGTGAATTCATCAAGAAGTAAGTAACTATAATGTTTTGTATGTTTATGAGTTGAATTGGAAGAGTAAAACATGTAAGATGTGTTGGTTGTTCATCTTTGTGTTAATTTCTTGGAAATATGAAATTTGTCACTCCAAATGATGTTATGTTGTACTAAGTTGTTGGCTTGACTTGGAAATATGATTTGAGAAAGAATTGATGATCTTATGAAACCATATACATAGTTCTTGCAATAAGCTTAGTCACTACTTTGGGTTATATTGTAGAATTTTCTGGGAAAGATATGTCCATGGGAATTGCATGATTTTTGGATATGTTTTACATTTATATGTTGTGTAGCATCTTGTAAATTTTCATTGAGTTTTGATATTGGAAAGTACCTCAAATGGGTCTTGTTATATCGCTGCGCAGAAGGAACTGTTGCTGGAAATTATGGTTTGTAGTTCAATCTTTCTGTGGTTGCATGTTGATGAATACAAGTTTAAATGGACTGATTTAAAATGGTAAATTGTAATTTGGAATGTCTAGTTTGTGGGTATATAAGATTCATAATATTTGGACATGCATAGAATATTTGGTGAGATGTTAGTTACAAGTTAAAACAAAAAACACATGAATTTCGAGTTAGTTGCAGTCCCCGTTATGGGCTATTTTCGTGAAAAGTATGGTACTAATCTATTATTTAGAATTTGCTGAATTTTGGATATATTATTCTTATGTATGTTAGGTTGTTCTCTGTAAATTTTCATAAATTTTAGAGGTCGGGAAATACCTCGTTTAGGTTGTGTTTTATCGCTGCGCCGAGTAAACTGTTGCTTGAAATTCTGGGTATTAGATCTAACTTTAAGTGGCTGATTCTTGATGATTATAAGTCCAAATGAGGTGATTCAAAGTGGTAAAATATAGTTCCAGATATCTAGTTTCTAAATATGGAATAATTGTAATATTTGAATTTTTTTGGAATATTTGGTGATTTTAATAGAATTACCGCGCAGTGCTGAAAAGTTATCATTTTTTTTAGTCTCCGTGATTCAGAGACTTGTTGAGTTGTAAGTGTTATTATTGGTAAATCTTGAGTATTAGTAACTTGCTAGGATTTTGTAAGTTGTTACTCGCAATGAATTTGTAGGACTTATATGGGTGGTAATACACTAAATTTGGAGTATTTCGATTAATATAGTTATTTAGGGACGATACTACGGTTCGTCCCGATGTTTCAAAAATGGGTAACGACTCTAGCTGAGTCGACATGAGATGGTATATTTTCATTGAACACTATACGAGTCATATTCTAGTTGTGACTGATTCTTGCGGAGTTGCATAGGACGTATTAAACAAACGTCGAATCTTATAGTTAATTTATTAATGTGTAGAATTGACTCTACTGAGTTGATTAATGAGTAGTATAATTCACTACGGGTTGTTATTTAGTCTCCTACGATATTGGATGATGTATTGTGAAAGTGATTATCCGTAAGAACTTGACTTTATTAATTCAATTATACATGAGATGACATACCATGATTATCGTTCCAATTCGGACGAAGTGACTTGTAATGAGCCGTGATATATATAGTACACGACGATAGTGTTATGTGATGATTTATGCTATACATGAGATAAAGTGTATTGAGTGATTATAGGATACTGTAGAGATCCTAAGTTGAGTTGCACAATAGGCCTACTTTGCCTATTGTCTTGTTTTGGTTATATGTTCAGTGATTATGGATATTGTGAGATTGTTCTAGTATGTGATAGGACAATCATCCTACTTTGATGGTTGAGTTTATGTTTAATGTTTACTAGCACACTTTATTGATTTGTTGTTGTAGGCTTATTGTAACATACTTGAAACATTCGTATTGTTATTGAATGTTGTTGTTGTGGTATGCTCCCTACTTTGGAGTATGACCATTTATTTTAAATGTCGAGTAAATATTCTACTTGAGCATTTAGTTTAAGTCCATGGCATGTTTATTTTGGCGTTGTATTGACGCTCGATTATTGCGGGAGCTGGGGCTACGTAATAGTCGAAGGCCAATACATCGGGTCTCGCCCTACCGTTGGCCACGGTAGGGGAATAGCGCCAAGTGTTGTATGGCACAGCCGCGACTTTAGTAAGCTATTACTGTGGTGATTTTACCGGGTTGTAGAGACCGGTGAACACCCGGTGTTGTGAATACAAATAAAATGGTTCACAGGTTCTTTGTTTAGAACTCATGGTTTTGTTTATGGTTCGAGCACGTCAACAACGGCTTCGAATTCAAGATTTGGTTTATTGATCGAGCACGTCAACAACGGCTTCGATATTTGGTATTATATTGGTTGGTTGGTTGGAACTATTGGTTTGGTCGGAGGTGTACCTCGACGCCGTATCCCTTTAAATGTGTTTACTTACCGCTCTTATGTGTTTTCTATACAAGCGAATGATGGTCACAATTTCCAACTAGTATGGGACGGTTGGCAATTGTTGAGCCTCTCGTTAGTATACGGTTGGTTGCCTTTAGGTGCTCCTACATGTTTACTTTCCTGTTATATTGTTGTGCATAATGTCATGCCATATAGTCACATGTAGTAACTTGTCGATTATTGATTAAGCTAAAATTGTTACCAAGATCAGTGCATTTAGAGTCTTGGTTTACTGTTGCATTCATACTCATGGCACCCAATACATTATAGTATCTTACGGAGTCTTTTAGACTCACCCAACAACCTCCTCAGTTTGCAGGTTAAGTTTGAGCGCAGCAAGTCTCGAAGCTTAGAGTTAGCAAGATGTATTTGTATTGTCATTTTCTTCTTATTTCTTGTATTGTGAGATCGTGAGGTTCACTAAGTTATGTAAATTTAGTATATGGGTAGAAATAGTTGTATTCTTTAGATTTGTATTTTGGTACCGATTGTGTGGTCGTGCCAGTTGTTGTAATCTATTATTTTGGGTTTTTAACTCATGGTATTTTAGTATTATTGTTTCTCACATTTAGCCGTCGAGGTTTTTATTGTCGGGTTTTTCTTTAGTGTTGTTCTTCTGCGTTTGTTTTGGCCGTTGAGGTTTATTTAGTTGTAGTTGTTGTATGAGTTTTTAAAACTCACATTTTAACTTGTATTTTGCTGCATAGTTTTAGTTTTGAGCTTTTGTGTCTCGCTCTTTTCTATTGTTCTTGCTAGTTTGGCCCACCGAGTTGGGGTTCAACATCGAACCCCGGACTCGGGTCGTCACATTAAACCACTGTTTTGGGCCTCGGAAGTTTTCTTTATTTTCTTTTGTCGTTTTCCTTTTAGGGTTTGGTTTGTTTAGGGCATATAAATACCTCTTAAACAATTTTATGAGCAGCTTTTATGAATAATAGACGTTTTCTTTCATTGTGAAAACCTAAGCCGTCTTAGGCTTGTTCTTTGGAGTTTCTCGTGGTAAGAACTTCTTAGTTGTTAGTTCCGCTAGTCTATTTGCGGAAGAGTGGACAGGGTTCCCTTGCTTGACCCATTTCCTAAAGGTCCCATGGCTTTTGGAGTGTTAGGCCCGTGAACCAAAAATTGCAAGTACTTCCGATATGTATGGGCTATCTGTGGGCTTAGACGTTTTACCGCACCATGGAATCAAATCATCTTCATTAACTTTCTCTTATCCTTTTCTACTTTGTTCCTATCCTATTTTTAGAAATTGTGTTGAGGTGTGAATTATTTTTGTTGCAGATCGTTGAGCAAAGCAAATTACGTGTCCTTTCTCGAAGCCCGACGAGCTTGGGTGTCATAAGGTATCTGTCATTTGCATAAGGCTCTTCTTCAAGATTTTGGTGCATCTTGTTAGAGTTAATTTTTTTGTTCTCATGTTCCCTCTCTAATCTTCAACAGGTTACTTGGTATTCTAGTTCAGAACTATCTCTATCCAATGTTCGAATATGTTTCACATCTGAAAGAATTGTTGGATTATTTCACTTACATGCACGGCAAGGTTGCTTCTCATCTTGTCACTGCTCTGCTGCCCCTCATCAATTTCATTCGTAACCTTCAGGTTTGCAGGCTTTTGATGTTTTATTTAAATCAAGTAACAAGTGTTGTTGACGGTAGATGATCCCAAGTAATGTATAATATCAGTAGATTTGCTTAAATCTCATAGAGGAGAGGAAGTGAGAAACAATCAGCAGGATATGGAGAAAGGACACAATTTGTCAAAAGTAGTACTTTAACCATTCTGATAATATCAACATGTTGAATTTTCATACTAAAACTTTTTAACTAATGATCATTAATAGAGGCTTGCTAGATGTGATGTTTAGTTCACATTTACTTCATTCGTAAGGGGCTAACTAGGTTGAACCTGTATTCACTTACTTAAAAATCAATTTTAATATTTTGCTTCTTGATAACAATGTTTTGAAACATCGCTTATGCTGTTTGATTCTCCCCAATGGTGCAGGACTACACAATTTTGGTCGTGCGCAAGGCGATGTTTGGACGAGAAGATTCAGTTCGTTTTGCTGCAATTAGTGCCATTATCAATCTAATTCTGGCAGAAAAGCATTCTAAAAAAGATGGGTCATATTCTTTAGCCAGAGAGCTGCCACTTGTTAAACTACCATAGCTAGTGCCAGATCACTCTTTAGCCTTCATTTGTTTTTCAGATCCAACAAACAAAGAGATAAGCATGTAGAAAGCTAGCTACTTCAGGAATAGGTAGCTAGTTGCCTTCATACCATATCATATAAGCTGATTTTCATTTCAGATCGAGTTAGCTATCAGTCAGTTTTCCAGAGAGATCCAGCAAGAAAATGTTGGCGGTTTTCGAGAAAGCCTTCGTGAATCCTCCGCAAGAGATGAGTCTTCCTTTGGTGGGAAGGCAGAGCTTGAAAACAGGGGAAGAAATTGCCAGTACATTCTTGTCACGCCTGCCCGACTCGACCTTGTACAAGCTTTCCAATGGGAATTTCATGGCTTTATCACATCAAGATGAATGTGCAACACATCCAAGGTACTGAAGCCTTATTCTACTTTCATAATATTTGATAAATTTTGACAATTTTTGCTGTTTAGCGTTATGTTTATTTATGCATTAAGTCGCCTAGCACTAGCTGGGTATTGAATTGTTGTCTGTTTGATTAAAATAGGTCCATTTTCTTGGACGACATAATTTGCATCTTTATTGGGTGCTTATACAATACTTTTTGCTACCGCGACATTATGGTTTTTCGAGACAAGCAACTGAAGCCATGGTGATAGTGGAAGCTTATAAAGTGTTGAGGGATCGGGCACCTTAACCTGCTGGCCAAGTCATCAAAGAACTTGAGGGAAAATTTATTTGCCTTAATATTGTACGACGCTAAAGCTGCTAAACTCTTTCTAACAAGGGTAAGAATTGAATTGAATTGTGAAAGATTTGTAGCTAGGACTGTTAACCAGATGTGCGATGTCTTGTGAGTACAGTTGTGCACACAAGTGACAACACAACAAAGCAACCAACTTTTTCCAGAAAATTTATTTTAAAGAACAGAATATAAATGCAGCGGAATAATTAATACTTCAGCAAGAAAAATTTTGCTGGAACCTTTTCATAAAAGCACACCTTGCTAGAAAACAAGTTGTGAATAAAACACTTACAATGAAAAGAAAATAATAACCAAAGATCAAACCCGAGTTCTAAACTAAGAACTTACAAAAACACAAAACAATCTCGAAGAATCAATCCCTGATTTTCGAGACACATACACTAAACCTCTCAATGATTTCTCTCTTAATAATGCTATATTGATTCTCTTGAAATCAGTACAACTTATGGAGGCGGAGGACTCCTTTTATAGCCATTCAAAATTCCTTGATTGACAAGGATTCAATCACTTCCTGAATTTAAGATCCTTCTTTCCATATCTTCCAAGAGTCCATTCCTCCTTGAGATTCTTACCTAAATAACAAAACTATACTAAATATAAACTATTAGTTGTTAGTCAATATAAACTATAAAATTACAAAAGATAAAAACATAAATAAGGAAAATATATACACTACTTTTAAAAGTCAGAATCACAAAGATATAATAACAAGATCAAGAGTATTTTCATACTCTTTCAATCTCCCCCTATCTTTGTGGTTCTGAACAAAAACCTGCAACAACAATTTGATAAGGCTAAACAGATAGACATACCACTAAAGAAAGTCATTACAGCCCAAAAACAAATAAAAAGTTCACAAAGTCCACAAGTTTTAAAGACCCGAGTATAGATCTTCTCCCAAAACGTCCAACTCCAGAGTAGACGCAGCCTCATCAATCTCCTTCTCAATATCAAACACGATCCCATCAGCACCAGATGCACTAGTAGAAGCTCTAATATCTCCCCCTTTTTGAGAAGAACCAGAAAGCAAAGCCTCCAAATCATCAATATTCCTTTGCAGTCCGGCAATGAGAAGATGTCTACTTTCAATCTCAGCCCGATGGGAAGATATCTGAGCCCTGAAGATCGCAATCTGAGCGTGGATGGCATTGGGGTCCTGAGCAGCAGTTGTGGACACAGTTGTGAGAACAGTTGTGGACACAACTGTGGACAACTGGCAGTAAACCGAAGTCGATGCGAACCCGAAAAACGAGCGGATCATCAACCCGAGACGCATCAAGCATGGTCTTGGGAATTTTAAAATGATCCGAATGATTGAGAGTCCCAGGAATATCTGGAACCCCTTGATCTTTCAACAAGGCATAGATCAAACTAGGATGCGGAAGAGCATAGGTGGTGTTAACATTCTCCGCAAAGCTCATGATTGTATCAAAAATGGTTCGCCCCAAGTTAAATTTATTCTCCCCAACACGATACATAAGAAGAATCTGATCTTTAGTGACAGACGAAGAATTTAACGTTGGTAACCAATTGGAGCGCAGAATATGGTGTAGAAACACAAACACTTTGGTTAAGGAACTCGTCCGAAACCCAGTGTTCCACCTGGAAATTTGTCCTCCAGTTACAACAGACACAGCTGTATGAATATCAGAGGGAAGCAAGTGAAGGGGATGATCAGGAGTACCCAGAAACGTGTTAATCCGAGAGGGACTAACATCAACCACTTGATCCCTAACAAAAACTCTCCCAAAATTTGGAGATCGATCAAGACCAATATCTCGGCTTAGATTGGCATAAAATTCTAAGACTAAGGTCCGGGAATAAGGAATAGGAAAATCTAAAGAAATATCCAGGGACCTTGTAGAGAAAAAATTGGTCAATCCAACTTTGTTAAAAACCTCAATCTGCCGAGATTTTTCAACAACAAAAGCCCTATGGAGATTGGCGGAAAAACGATATTCAGCATCAGGAGAATAAAACAGAGAATTGTACTTCAAGTCCAGATTGTAAGGAGAAGAGGGAATACGAACAGAGGACTTACGAACCCGAGATTTGTGAGCAGTGCCACCTGTGGGAACTGGTGTGTCACCAGTTGTGGGCACAACTGGCTGCACAGAAGACCTCACAGAAGGGACTGATCTGCGTTTTGAAGAGATGAGAACATCAGGATCACTTACAGTATCATCAGAGCCCACAGAAGCATCACTAGAGTCAGCAGGCTGTGACGGTGAGATTGCCGCAGCGAAACAGCGCGGCTTGAGCACGGGGCGAGCTACGGGTGAGACGCCTAGAGCTGCTCTCCCCGAATTTTGGCTTGAGTTGCGACCGAGCCGGCGGAGCCCTCATCCTCATCGAGGAATCTCGGAGAATTAACCTCCTCCTTGTGCTTGCGAACCCCGGATATGGGTTTTGAAATTTTGGAGCACTGGACGAGAAAGACGAAATTGAAGTTTTCCGGATGCGATCAGCCGGCTAGAGCGACGGACCCCGAAGATTCAGGTTGACGAGCATTCTTAACAAGATCAGGACAGATTGATCTTCAACGTTAATTGCATGATGTTGGCCAAGGGATTGGACATCAATCGCAGAACATACTTGTGGGGATATGCTTAAGTCGACAAATAGCGGATGCCGGGCCGTGGAAGAAGGTGGAGATGCCATGTGAACGATCTGCACACAAAAGATCTAGAAGAAAGGAGAAGAAAGAGAGACTTTGGGAGATGTGAGACAAGATGTGAGAGCAGTTGTGAGATTAATTGATTGAACAGATGAAGTCACAAGGTTTAAAAAGGGATTTATGGGCACAACCTTGGAAACTGAACCAGGGAAGAGAATAAGCCGTGTAAAGGTAGGAGTTTTCCCTTTTTGAACTTCCAAACTCATAAAGGATTAGGGCACAAAAAATAAAAAAACTTACCAAATTTTTGTGATAAGATTTGCTTTCCTAATCCGGTTGGAACTCTTCCATGATTACACAACCTCTCACCGTAGTCTCCTTTGACTACTAGACTTCATAACCACCTTATCATAAAAAGATCATTAATCACAATAGAAAAATTAGGACAAGAAGAGTGAAAATTAACAAACAAATTGCTCATATTTTCACCAAGGATTTCGAATGTCCTAACGTAATCTATATGCCTATCATGAGAGAGCAATGCACACACAGTGAGGATTTTAATCTCAATAAATTGCAACATGGTATGACTAAATCACGTATTTAACATAACATTGACAAACAAGAGTTCAATGAGATAACCCTCGATCATGTAGCCTCTAGAATGTCTCCATATTAGGCATTGAATCAGTCACTGAGAAGGAGCTATTCACTCTCACACCATAGTGCTTCCCAAATTTTTTTCCCAAGTGATGCAACAATAAGTCATTGGCATTGAGCACATGAGTGGAAGCTTCAAAATAAATGGAGGCAGCTTGTTTTTCTCAGTGACCTTAGATTAGACACCCACTCCATGATAATTATCAAAAATTTAACAAGGAAATTTTATCACCAAGTTAGGAGGGATCTCACATTCAAGAGTCAACGAAGATGTCAACACGAGAGATAGTCAAGTGATCACAAGAGATAATCGTGCAATGCATGAATGCAGGATTTTTTTTTTTTTTTTTGTGTTTTTAATATACAATTATACAGAGATGCAGACGGTTATGCACGGTTGTGCGATCATCGTGATCACACAAACCGAGAGAGTTCTTAAGAAAAGAAAATCTCTCAAAATCCAAAGCCTTGGTAAAGATATCGGCAAGTTGATTTGTTGTTCCAACATGTTCAAGTGTAATAATTCTTTGTTCAACAAGATCTCTTATAAAGTGGTGCCGAATATCTATATGCTTTGTACGGGAGTGTTGCACGGGATTTTTAGCAATATCTTTAGCACTCATGTTATCACAAAAATAGTTAGGGTTTCACTTTTCAAACCATAATCCTTTATCATTTGATTCATCCAAAGTAATTGGGTACAACAACTACCCACGCCACATATTCGATTCAGCGGAGACAAAGAAACACAGCTTTGTTTCTTACTAAACCAAGACACAAGATTATTCCCTAGATAGAAACACCCACCGGTGGTGCTCTTTCTATCATCGTATTTCCACCCAATCGAATCACCGAAACCCACCAAGTTTGTGTTGGTATCTCTTGTATAGCTTAACCCCAAGTGAGTAGTACCCCAACATATCTTATAATCCGTTTACGCTTTTAAGTGGGATACTTTGGGGTTAGCTTGATACCTAGCACAAATGCACACACTAAACATTATGTCGTCCGCTAGCCGTAAGATACAAAGAAGCTCCCTATCATACTCCTATAGAGGGTGTGATCAACACTTTCACCCTCATCATCCTTACAAAGTTTTTGAGATGATCCCATAGGAGTTTTTAGGTGTGATGCATTATCAAGCCCAAATTTTTAACCAAACTTTTAGCATACTTGGATTGTGAAACCGACATTCCTTCATTGGTTTGAGTGATTTGAAGACCAAGAAAGAATTTCAGTTCCCAACCATACTCATTTCAAATGTGGATGTCATACTTTGAACAAACATTTCAAGTAAATCATTAGTAGTAGCACCAAAACTATGTCATCCACATAAATTTGAGCAACAAGCATACCTTTTTATTTTTCAAAACAAATAAAGTCTTATCAACCTCTCCCTTTTAAACCCAAGTTGAATTAGGTGCTCGTCGGTCTACCATACCAAGCACGTGGGGCTTGTTTAAGACCATAGAGTGCCTTTTTCAACTTGTAGACATGATTTGGCTTAGAAGGATCTTCAAACCCTTTAGGTTGCTCAACAAATGCTTCCTCATTTAAAACACCATTTAGGAACGCACTCTTGACATCCATTTGATGTAGAGTGATTTTCAAGTAGCATGCAATTGCTAGCAACAATGATAGACTCAATTCGGGCTACAGGCAAAGGTTTCATCAAAATCCACCCCTTCAATTTGAGTGTAGCCCGAGCCACCAAACGTGCTTTGTTCCTTGTTATATTGCCTTGTTCATCGATTTGTTCTTAAAGATCCATTTGGTCCCAATCACATTGACGTGAGAAGGCCTAGGAACTAAGAACCAAACCTCATTTTCTCAAACCGGATTAATTCTTCTTGCATAGCATTAATCCAATTCTCATCTTTCAAGGCTTCCAAAACATTTTTGGTTCATAATTAGCAACAAAACAACACGAGTTTACGATGATACATGGATTGTAGACATAACAAACCGGCAAGGTCACGGTAATTGACCCTTTTTCCTCGAGTTTTCATGCCTTCATCTACTTCCCTATGACTGAGATGTGGGATGATTTCCTTGTATTCGGAAGGGATGTCCTTTTCTCTGCTTACATCTTCGTCATCGTTTGAATCGAGTCTTGGTCTTCATTTGTTTGACCACTTGTCTTTGTCTGTTTGAACAACCGGTTGCCGGTGGCCGTTCCAGATTCATTCACATTAGCCGGTTCAGATTCGTCATTAACCGGTTCGGCTCCCAAGTACAACTGAAATATCATCCTCAACCGTTTTGACATTAAGATCGGTAGCATCATCAAAAACAACATTTATGGATTCCATGACGCTTTGGTTTTGAGATTATAAACTCGAATGCCCTACTGTTCGTAGAGTATCCAATAAAAATGGCTTTGTCGCTTTTGGAATCAAACTTAGAAAGATACTCTCGGTCATTCAAGATGTAGCAAATACACCCAAACACATGAAAATATTTGACCGTGGGTTTCTTTCCAAGAAATATCTCATAGGGAGTCATAGTACTTCCAATTCTTAGAAAGACACGATTCCCTACATGACATGTCGTATTCACGACCGCCCAAAATTTTTAGAGAGATTTTTCGAGCTTAACATTACTCGGCCATCTCTTGTAATGTGCGATTTTTCCTTTCCGCTACCCCATTTTGTTGAGGGGTTTTGGGGGTGAGAACTCGTGAGTAATCCCTTTGAATCGCAAAGGAGAAAGTGGCATTTTCAAATTCATACCATGATCGATCGACTCTAATGGCTTTTAAACCATATAAGTTTTGACCTTCTTGTACCAAATTTTGAACTCATCAATGGTGTTGGACTTTTCCCTTAAGAAAATTACCCATGTATATCTAGAAAAATCGTCCACACACACAAAACAAGTATTTTTTCGAGACATGCTTTCTACTTCCATCGGACCCATAAGGTCAATATGGATCAATTCAAGACATCTAGTGGTTCCACAGTGTTGAACCATTTTATGACTTGATCTTGTTTGTTTCCCTTTTGACATGACCCACACACACTTAATTTTTAAGATCCGTTTGGGCAAATCTTTTACGACCTCAAAGTTGATTAAATCTCGATTTTTCTCACCGGCATGACCAAGTTTTTGTGCCGATGGTGTAGAATCATCCATTTTAGTAAAAAGCATGACACGCTTCCAACTTTGTAACGGTTGTCGAAGATCGAGCACCGTTAAAATACACTTATTTTGGTTATCAAAAACTTCACATTTTGACTTGTCAAATTTAACAAATAAGTCATCATCACACGGTTGACTTATGCTTATCGATTTGCCTTAAGCCCATCAACATGTAGAACATTGTGTAGCTTAGGCAAGCTCGATACATTCAACGTACCTTTGCCAATAATTTTACCTTGAGCTCCTCCACCAAAATTGACTTTCCCACCTTTGAATGGAGCATAATCGATGAGATTTTCCCGTGTTCTGTCATGTGGCGAGAAGCATTGTCAAAATACCAGCCCCTTCCACATGCTCCTAAGAGAGGTGAAAACAACCTGACAGTTTACGGTTTCCTTTCTTACCCAGCGGTTTCTTTCCGGCTTTGGGTTGTGTGTTCGGTTGTGTGTTTGGTTGTGTACACAACCTGCGCCAGTGTCCACGCATATTGCCCAAGCCAGTTCTGTTTCACTTGTGACAATATGGTCTAATATGACCAGGCGAAGCAATGATGACAAACATACTTTCTCCTTCGTTTTGTCTGTTTCGCAGAATGAACAGACTTGAGGGAGATGATTTTACCCTTTGAAAACCGCTAGCTCCTTCTTTTACAAAAACAGTTTCTCCATAGCCAATTCGATTTTCCTTGATTTCCTATTTTCAAAACCTCTTCTAACTTGGCTTTACCGGTGTTTAGCCTTGTTAGAGTTTCTCTCTATCAAGATTTGTTTTATAATTTTCACACTCCATGTCTTTCTTTGTGAGTAAAACTTCTAGCTTGGCTATGGAGTCTTTTTGAGAATCACTTTCTTTTGACAAACTCTCAACTTGAGACTTTAGTTTGAGATTTTCTGCAGTCAATTTCTCATTTACCTGTCTAAATACCTTGAGTTGCTCCATCCGTTTAGTCCAATCAGTGTGGAGTTCAACATAGGTATTGTGCAAGTCCTCATAGGTAGCACACTCTTCCTCTTCTGGATCATCTTTAGTTTCACCAGAAGTTAAAGAATTCAAACAGGTATACACATCAGTTGTGTAGTCAGTTGTGTGATAAGTTGTGATTGCACATCGACTCACTATCGACAAAGTGATTTGAGATGGATGCCATATAGACATGTTTGCGATCTGTTCATCATCATCGAATCACTCAAAGTTTGTGAAACCTACTCCACGCTTTTAAGAGTGTTAGCACACTCATTTGCATAATGTCCAAATCCTTTGCAAGCACGGCATTGAATAGAATCAATTGATTTCTTTCCTTCAAAGCGGCTTTTAGTGACTATTTCCTTCTTTGATGATTCACCGTGGAGGATGTAGAGTGTGCTGAATTTGGAAACTTAGTAAACCGTTTCTTCTTCAACATGCTATTGAATTTTTGAGTAATCAAAGCACACTCATCATCTCCTAGGTTTGACTCATCAATATCTTTGGACAGTTGAACAAGATCCGAGACACCTTGAGAGCACTTGCAAGAGCAATTGAATTTGCTTTGCTAGCCTCTTGAATCCCAAGATTCAATTCAAAATTTGTTAGGATACCCAAAATAGTGTCAAGCCCAACAAAGGTGAACATCCCGAGTTTCTTCAATAACAAATTTTAATGTTAAACTTTTAGGAGAGTTCTTAGTACTTTACTAACAAGTCTTGCATTGGATATGGATTCACCCAATGAAAAGACTCATTTGAAATGTCCAAAATCTTGGTGAGTACTCTTTTATGGTTTCATTCTCTCCCATCCTTAAATTTTCAAACTTGGTCATTAAAGTTCTTAGCTTGGTTTTTCTAGCACTTGTGGTCCTTCACAATGAAGTTGAAGAATGTCCCACTGTTTTGGCAAGTTTGAGTAGAGAATAAACTGTACATATGAGGATCCACATGGTCGAGATTGCTCCCATGGCCTTGGCATTATAGTTTGCAAGAGCAATTTCCTCACTTGTCCAAGTTTCTATGGGTTTAGGTCCATAGCTTTTCTCTCCTTTGCCATCAGACGTGGATGGGGTAAGTTCTATCATGGGAGGAGTATAGCCATTAATCAGACTAACCCAAGCACGATGATCAATGTATTTAATGTGCATAATCATTTTGGCCTTCCAAATGGTATAGTTTGAACCATTTAGAGTAGGCGGTTTGTTATGACTATGGTTATGGTAACATTCCATTTTGGCTACTTTCAAGGATCGATCTCGTTGAGTCGAGAGGGCTCGATACCAAATGAAAGATTTGTAGCTAGAACATTAACCGGATGTGCGATGTCTTGTGATGCTTGTGCACACAAGTGACAACACAACAAAGCAACCAACTTTTTCCAGAAAATTTATTTTAAAGAACAGAATATAAATGCAGCGGAATAATTAATACTTCAGCAAGAAAAATCTTGCTGGAACCTTTTCATAAAAGCACACCTTGCTAGAAAACAAGTTGTGAATAAAACACTTACAATGAAAAGAAAATAATAACCAAAGATCAAACCCGAGTTCTAAACTAAGAACTTACAAAAACACAAAACAATCTCGAAGAATCAATCCCTGATTTTCGAGACACATACACTAAACCTCTCAATGATTTCTCTCTTAATAATGCTATATTGATTCTCTTGAAATCAGTACAACTTATGGAGGCGGAGGACTCCTTTTATAGCCATTCAAAATTCCTTGATTGACAAGGATTCAATCACTTCCTGAATTTAAGATCCTTCTTTCCATATCTTCCAAGAGTCCATTCCTCCTTGAGATTCTTACCTAAATAACAAAACTATACTAAATATAAACTATTAGTTGTTAGTCAATATAAACTATAAAATTACAAAAGATAAAAACATAAATAAGGAAAATATATACACTACTTTTAAAAGTCAGAATCACAAAGATATAATAACAAGATCAAGAGTATTTTCATACTCTTTCAAATTGAATTTGTTTCATACAAAAAATCTTATGGAAATAGGATTGATTTTGCTCTTAATATAAATAGTTGCTACTTTGACTGTGGTATGTAGGACCGCGATGGATGCATGCAACTGGGGAGTGACTGGTGATGGGTCCTTGGTGTGCTCTGATGACTCAAATATCATCAAACTAAGGAATTAAGCTTGTGGAGATCGTTATACTCCTGGTTTGTTCTGTTCGATAATTCTTACATAGTCTGACAGAAATAGACTTCTGGACCAAATATTGGAGAGTGACGAAGACATGGTTATCAACCTATTCGACTAGGAGCTGTTGTTAGCTTGATCTGTTATTAGCTTGATCAATGTCTTTTGATACTTTGACTAGTAATTGTAACGGACCACACACAATTGTGCTAGATAATTAGATTATTTTTTTGTGTGGTCTTTTTGTAGCTGAATTGGTGAGAACATGAACTGGGATATTGTTATTTACTGCAAAAAAAAAAAAATACAACCAGGATTGCTTGTGCTAGGTGCGGGTTCGAAACTGGAACTGGATTGCTATTTTATTTTTATTTTTTTTTGAAAATAGCTATTACCACGTTTTTGAAAAAATGTTGTCTTACACTTTTACAACGTTTAAAAAAAAAATGTTGTTTTACAGTTTTTACAAGGTTTTCAGGTGAACGTTGTTATTATTTTATATAACGTTTTTTATTAAACGTTGTGTTAAACTATTTACAACGTTTTACAAAATGTTGTCATTTGTTTTCCACAACGTTGTGTAATCGAATTCAAGGAATAAAACGTTGTTGTGGAAGAACAAGACACAACATTTTCTGCAACATTTACCAAAACGTTGTTGAAAAAAAGGACCTATTACAACGTTGGTTTTCACAACGTTGTGAAATCTCTATTACAACGTTTTTTAAACGTTGTTAAAGTCCATTTTTGTTGTAGTGTGTACACTTGCAGTGCTATAATGTGGTAACTAAGGGCAATTCATCTACGTATTACTATAGTAAATTGCTTAAATATCAACTTCCTTAATTTTCAAGAAAAACTAAAAATAATCACTCATTTTGGGACGAGCGGACCAATAGTTTTTGGAAACTAATATTAGCTTCTTTTTCTGCAGAATGGAGCAGTCTTGGAGAGGAGCCAGCAGATCTCTTTTTTTTCTTTTTATTTTTATTTTTAATTGTATAGCTCTTTTTCTGTATTTCTACTCTGCTGAATCAACATGTTCTAAATGTTTATTTATGTTCTTCTCTAAATATGAATTTCAGTCTATACTTTCATACTATGTGAATTGTGAGTAGTCCTAAACTATGATATTTTGAGTAGTTTAATTAAAGAATTCAGGATTTGTATACTTCACTCTAAATTCCAAGCATCATATCACATGAATTAAAATTGGAGTTTTTGCTAAAATGTTACAACTTTTAAAAATGGACTATGTTTTAGAACAAGGGATCGAGTGTCATATTAGGAGCTTAGATGGACCTTAAACTGTACACAGTATATGCGGCCTGGGGATTATTTATATAGGAAAATTACAAATAAGAGATGCATGCAGAACTTTCAAGGATATTGTCTGCATGCACTAGCCTAAATATTTCTGACTCTCGTTTTCATCAAACTTGATTGGTTTTGTCAAAGCGAGTTTTATGATATCAATAAACAATCAAGCTCAAGTAGTTTGTGCACTTTTTCGCCTTAGCTGTTAATGGTAGTATGAGATAGGGTAAATTGTAGAATGTCAGTAGTTTGCGTATTTAATTTCAATATTAGAAAGATTAAAGTATGTCAGATAATTTAGTAGTAACAACTACTACTATTTTAGCAATAATGACATTATTTACGATGGATAAATGTTAGTGTTAGGAATATGCCTGTAAATCAGCTGATATATGTATGCATATTCCAACACAGTGATTTGCTTGTTCCCATTACAACGCATGTTTCACAAGTGGCTAAAAGGGTGCGCGGTTAGTGTGGCGCTTGTTGAAACAATGCATAGGTCATTAGACTAGGAAGTCTTTGTACATATCCGAGTCTTTGTCCTACCGAATGATGACAAACCTTCATATGAATCAAGCTCTTCAAATTGCCGGTGACATGACTATCGGCGAGATGTCTCACTAGCGACATTTCCTTCATGGCTATGCCTAAATAGCCATCTCTACATCGCAGCGGTTCTATATCGGCGGACTCTAGTATCCGCCAAAGCACTTCATCAGAACAACTGCAGAGAAGCTATTTATTCAAGAGGAACATCGTGACCATCGGTTTCTACATCGCGGTTCTATAACGGCGGATCTCGGAATCGGCCAAATCCTCATCAAAACAAGCTGGAAACCGTAAGATCACGAGATACATCGGTCGTTACTCAATGCACTTCAAGACAAAATAGATCCGTTACAAGATCTGCCGACAAATCCAAGATACGCATCGATGTCGCACCTTCACTTTTATCCAATAGACATTTCCTCTTACGATGCTCGCGGTCTTCAAAGCGTCATTTCCGAAAAGGCCAAGCACGACTGCACTACGTCAAAGCAATGAAACGTCCACATCAATCAGCTGCATCCAGGCTAAGCTCGACACGTCCATCTATGTCCAGCCTGTGTCACAGATCATCTTCAAGACTCAAACCTAACTGAAGGTCTTTGCCCAACAAATCCAAAGATGTACTCGCCACATCACGAGATTCGATCACCAACGGGCATAAACCTATTCAATACACCAACGGTCACTTCTTCTTCTCCAGCTATATAAGAAGACTCTTATTCTCATTTCATAAGAGAGCACAAGTGCACAAGGGAGAGAGCACAAGCACTAGAACACACAAACTGTGTATGCTTATGCTTGAGAAAGGTTGTGGTATTGATCTTCATTTCTTCAATCCGAACCACTCCTTGAGTGAGAAATCACAAGTGTAAGAACAAACACTTTGAGAGAGAGAGAGAAGAAAATCCAAAAGGCGAGAAGCTCGCTTGATCAACAACCTTGTTGTTGATTTGAGTTCTTCTTCCTTCGAAGAACTCAGTCTCTTCAGTGGCCTCAACTCCATCATCCAGTAAAGAGACCAAGTATCTTACAGACCGTTGAAGCCAGATCAAGCTTGAAGATGTCCAATGAAGAGCCAGAACTTACATGTCCAGATTGCATTCATATCGACAGACTTATACTACATTATAAGCTGTGCCGATTGTGCAATAAGGTGTCATCATTGTTGGTCGAGTGCTTAGCACTCAGTTGTTCAAATATATGCTATTTGAACAACTCCTAATATTCTCTTCTCACATCACTCTAACACTAACACTTTCCTTCCCTAACCTCCAAGGTTGTTAGAAGCTGCTAGGTTAGAGTTCTTACATGTGTCTTCGGGTATTCCATTTCACTTTCCTTCTTCCGAAAGATTGCTAGGTTAGAGAGTCTAGGTTGATGTACTAAGCATGTTTGCCTTTGAGCAAACCTCTGAATTTTAATATAATATATAATTGTTACATTCAGCCTTGATTTCTCTTTCGTATATAATTTGCTTTATCATGAGCAATCTGTTTAAGGAAAGTAAATGATGCATCTAATACAGATTATAGTCAACTGTCAAGCTCTCTTTCAAATCAAATCTTTACAGTTACTCTAATCTAAATTGTTAAACTTATGCTGTTTATTCTTCCGCTGCTCAAACTCATTTCCATCAGCTAAGTTCAACATACATCTTCTAACTGCATATTTCATATCTGCTGATCTTAGATGTCCATGATCTACATCTGCTGATCTAAGATGTCCGATCACTCTATCTTCAGCTTATCATTCAGTATGAGGAAGATGATCTATGTGTAGTAATCATTTCATCTACTCTTCAATCTAAATGTAAAATTTGGATGAAATTTTTATTACACCAAGTATAGGCTATTCACCCCCCCCCTCTAGCCTATACACTGAGCAACCCTCGGACCTAACAGTTAGCAAGTGTCGTAAATCGTGATATCTACTCTGGTTTGATGGCTCTTCAAAGCTCAACAAATTCAAAACTCATTGGAGGGAGAATAGCGTGTGAGAAGCACAAAACTTACACATCAAGATATGAAATTATTATTTAAGAAAGACTTTGAATTGTTTCACTGAATCTAACTTGTTGAAATGTTGGAGGCCCAATAGGGCAGCCCATTCCCTAACCTAAACCCACGGCCCAAACTCCCTAGCAGCCCACCCATTTCCCCTTTGCACAAACCGGAGACTTCCCTCCCCTTTTTTCCCCATGTGCTGTTGCTGTCCACATGTGCTGTTAACCAAACTCCTTGGTTTCCCCCCTTTCATGGCTGGTGCGATTCCCCCCATCTTGGTACGTTTTTCCCAGTGAGCCCCTCCCTTTAAATGACAACTCTCCCTCCTCTCAATCTGGAAGCCGATTGAAAGAACGTGACACCCGAATTATACAAGACAAGCTTGCTCCATTTTCTCTCCCCATTGCAAACGAAATCAGTGACTCTCTCTCTCTCTTCTTCTCACTGTGTGTTACTGTGTGTGTTCCACTGTGTGAGGTTGTGTGTGTGAGGGTGATTTTTGTTTGGTGGGTTTCTTGGAGTTGTTAACTCCGGCGATTGAGATCGTGAGTTGGCACTTGTGCTACACCGGATTGAACATCGAAGCTATCTGTCTCTCTCCTTGGCAAAACGAAATCTCTCTCTCTCTCTCTCTCTCTCTCTCTCTCTCTCTCTGTGTGAGGGTGTGTGTGTGTGAGGGGATTTCGGGTTTGGAGATATTTTGGAGTCTCGGACTCCGGCGAGACAGTGGTAGGTTCTTGGGGCTTGTAACGGTGACTTTGTGTCACCGGGTTTGTTGGGTGTTGGGGTTGCCGGAGTTGTTGCCGAAAAAAGGATTGGGTCTTCACCTTTGGACAGTGTAGTGTTCTCTTCGTGGGTCACTCCGGTGGACTTGGTCGAGAAAGGAAATCTGAGCCTTGCGGTTATTTCGGTTGAGGCCTTTGTGGCCGGGGACACCATTGAAGAAGAGAATTCTTCTTCACTGTATCTTCTTTATTTAATATTATAATATTTTGTTTATTTTCTCCATTATTGCTTTATGCTAATTAATTTGGTATTTGCAGGATACTTGGAGATTATAATCTATAGTATTAGAAATATTCCCATAGGGTAGATAAAGTGTTATCCCACCCCTTTTGTAATCTATTTGAGCATCTTGGTGAGATCTCATAGATTGGTTGTATAGGCTTTTGTTATTAAAAGCTGTATTAATTTGTACTTCCACTCTGCGTGCGCGAACGATGGGAATACACAACAGTGGTATCAGAGCTTCGGGTTGACTTCGCGTACGGTACAGTGGTCCTTCAAATCCAATCAAAAATTAGAAATCCTAGTCAAGGATTTCTGGGTGAGCATTTTCTAAAACTCCTTAATTTCTTTCGCTGAAATTTGGTGTTGAGTTTTAATTGCTTGCTTGATATTCATGCTTTATTTTTGATATTTGGATTTGTTGGTGAATATTTTGGTGGAATTATTTTTTGATTACTATTTTGTTCCGTGTTGTCTTAAAAAAAAATTGTAAACTCAGCGTCTTATAATTTGAAATTTTTTAATGAAAAATCGGACTTTTCTATTTGGCAACAAAAAATGAAAGGGATTTTAATTAAAGAAAAGGTTTTCAAAGTTGTGACGTTAAATTTCGCCGAATCTGATAAAGAAGAGATTAGGGCTGAAATGGATCAACTTGAAAAGAACAATGGTCATAGTAATCAAAGTCAAAACCAAAATAAGAATTGTGGAAATAACAAAGGTAGGATTTGTTATAACTGTGGCGAAACAGGACATTTTAAAAGGGATTGCACAAACCCTAAAAAGAAAAGTCAAAATCAGAATCATGATGAGCGAAATGATTGTAATTTAGCCTCTTGTAGTGAAGATAATGGTGATGTTTTTATGGTGACGGGAACTTGTGAAACCGTAGTGAATTCTGTGCACTCTATTTCTGTGTGTATAAATGAGTGGCTTATTAATTCTGCGTGTGCGTTTCACATGACACCATTTTAAAATCTTTTTTCTTCATATAAAGAAGTGAAAACTGGAAGTGTTTTCTTGACTAATGAAAAAAATTGTCAAATTGCTGGAATTGACAATGTTTGCTTGAAATTTGATTCTGGGTATATTTTGACTTTGGAAAATGTTAGACATGTGCCTGACTTGTGTAGCAATCTGATCTCATGTGCATCATTAGAAGAAAATGGGCTAGAGGGAAAATGGGGAAGGGGTGTGATGAAAATTTTAAAAGGAAACTTAGTAATTTTCAAAGCTGGAAAACAAAGAAATTTGTATGTTTGCAATGCTGTGCCTATGTCTTTTATTGAAAATAGAACAAATGTTGTTACAAATATAATAACAAATTTGTGGCATAAAAGACTTGATCATTTAAGTGGTAAAGGCTTAGAAATATTACACAAAAATAGAATTTTTGGTAATGATGAGATTTCTTGTGTGCCTTTATGTGACACTTGTGTGAATTGCAAACATCATAGGGTTAGTTTTCCGCCTCCCCCTCTAGAAAGATACTCTAGCAATAATTTTCTTGAGCTGATACATGTGGATGTGTGTGGTCCTTCGTGTGGGCCCACTCAAGGTGGTAATAGTCTAATAGATATGTTTTATCTATTGTTGATGACTTTTCACGAAAAGTTTGGGCTTCCCTAATAAAAGAAACTGTGTATGCTAATCCTGAAATTGTTAATAAAGAAATTGATCAAAACGGAGAGGATAAAAATGTGAATGAGACTCCTAAATTTGAAGATTTGGGTGAGTATCAACTTACTAGGGGTAGACCTATACCTTCCGTTAGGAGGCCGTCTAGTTTTGATAACAATTTTTCACATTTCCTCATATGTGTTTTGTGTGCTTAACAATTTTCATAAACCCAAGATTTACAAAGGAGCTTTAAAATCTAGAAATCCTAGTGATTGGTTAAAGGTGTTAATGGATAATATTAACTCTTTGCATGTGAACCATTCTTGGAATTTAGTGCCTCAAAATGAGGCTGATTATATTAGATTTAAAGCTAGGTTGCTTGTAAAGGGGTTTATTTGTGATGAGAGGATTAGGGTTAAATGTGCTTTGATTGCTCAGTTTTATTGGGAGTTAAAATATTTGGCGGTAACTAAATTTCAAACTTGTTTGAATATTTTGAAATTTGATTAATGCATGTGTACTATTGTTACCCCCTAAAATCCTTGCATACTTTGTGTTTGATGTGGTGTCTATCTCGTTCCTCCTTTGTGCGGTGGAGCTAGATAGATTGTTTTTCCTTGCTTACTTAGTGTTTACTGTGGTGTCTATCTCGTTCCTGCTTTGTGCAGTGGAGCAAGATAGATTGGTTATTTCCATGCATACTTTGTGTATGTTGTCCCGTTATTTGTTCTTTACTAAGTGTTGGAACAAGTTCTATTTCGGTTTAAGGGGATGATGTTTCCCATTTATTATAAAGTCCTGTGAGTCCACGTTGTGTGAACTAGCACTTTTTCCAAGGTGGAGATTGTTGGAATGTTGGAGGCCCAATAGGGCAACCCAAACCCACGGCCCAAACTCCCTGGCAGCCCACCCATTTCCCCTTTGCACAAACCGGAGACTTCCCTCCCCTTTTTTCCCCATGTGCTATTGCTGTCCACATGTGCTGTTGACCAAACTCCTTGGTTTCCCCCATTTCATGGCTGGTGCGATTCCCCCCCATCTTGGTACATTTTTCCAGTGAGCCCCTCCCTTTAAATAACAGCTCTCTCTCCTCTCAATCTGGAAGCCGATTGAAAGAACGTGACACCCGAATTATACAAGACAAGCTTGCTCCATTTTCTCTCCCCATTGCAAACGAAATCAGTGACTCTCTCTCTCTTCTTCTCACTGTGTGTTACTGTGTATGTTCCACTGTGTGAGGTTGTGTGTGTGAGGGTGATTTTTGTTTGGTGGGTTCTTGGAGTTGTTAACTCCGGCGATTGAGATCGTGAGTTGGGGCTTGTGCTACACCCGATTGAACATCGAAGCTATCTGTCTCTCTCCTTGGCAAAATGAAATCAGTGACCCTCTCTCTCTTCTTCTCACTGTGTGTGTTCACTGTGTCACGACCCGACCCGAGATCCTATTTGGAAACTCGTCCGGTTCGCGAGACGGGACACAAAATGCACAATTTAAAAATCACTTTTCGTGCAAAAACCCTGTAATGCAAGTGTATGTTTATTTGAAAACCAAAACAATATATATATCGGCACACAAAGCCGGAAACGATCACATAACACATCCAACAAACACACGAGCTAAGAGGCTCGGGACTAACATGTAACATTATCAGAGTGCGCGGAATATAAAAATAGTTAACATCATTTACAAAGCCTGACATCCACGTCGGCATCTACAAAAGAATATGAATGAATAACATGTACGGGACTTCTACCCAACTTTACACTGTTTAGATAACACATGTACCCTCGGCCTCACCAAAAGAAAATACCAGGCTCAAGGAGCACTACCAAAAGAAAGACTGCAGACGACGCTAGACAACAACGAACGGTCACTGGGGGTTTCTCGCAGGCTCGGGATCTAAGGAAAAACAATAAACAATGGACGGGGTGAGTTATAAAACTCAATAAGCTACTAATGCAACAATATGGCATGCGAGATGCAAACAGTAATAAGAATTTCATATAACATGGTTGACATAATATAATCATTTCCAATCATCATCACATCAAGTAACTCATAACATAAGTCACGTAGCATGCAACTCACATAGGTGCGATATACAACACATATAAAAGGATACCGTCGAGGTACACCTCCGACATACCAACTTCCAACCAACCAACCAATAAATACCAATGAAGAAACCGTTGATGTCGTACCCGATCATCGAACCAAATAACAAAACTAAGGTGAACCGTTTTCCGTATCCACGTCGACGTGAAGACTCGGTCCCCAACGACCCGAGAAACAATCACGGTATAGCTTACCAAGGTCGCGTTTATTCCGTACAACACTTAGCGCTATAACCCCTACCGCGGCCAACGGTAGGGCGAGGCCCAGTGTATTGGCCTTCGGCTATTACGTAGCCCCGGCTCACGCAATAACCGAGCGTCAATACACCTCCAACAAATATGCCATGGACTTAAACAATGCTCAAGTAGATGTTTACTCGACACATTAACCAACAAACCAAATGTTCAAGTAATGTTTACTTAACATTAAATAAAAGCATTATACTCCAAAGTAGGGAGTATAACGATACCCACAATAACATGCTATTGTACGCCAATAATTCTAGTACACATAGCCATATAATACCAACATCAAATTCAACACAATACCATTATATGTATATCGCGTAACCAATTCCCCATCGGGTCTCTCGAGCATCCAAAGAGCTCACAAAACACACACGTGGTCACATTAATTATCGAACCCTAACCGACTCCGTTAGAGTCATTTTAGGTTACTAATGATGACGAGTTACGAAAATGATCTTGCACTTTAATCCTAGCATATTATCGCCCAATATCGAGTTTTCCACCATCATAGAACGATTAGCAACATGTTTCACAAGTCCAAAAATGGCATTCATGGCAAGGATCACATTTTCACTACTCTAGCATGTTGACTTCGCATATTATAAGTCCAAGATGTCATATGAGACATAAAACGAGAAGAAGAGGGGGTAGTAGCTTACCACTCGTCGGAGAAAGCGAAGAAAACGAAAGTCTAATCGGTGGGAAAGCTTCTCCTCGGCGAGATCTTCGCAATGGTGTGCTCGGATCGTTGAGATTCCTTCACAATCTCAAAATATCTCTACTTCTCTCTCTAAACCCTCAAGGTTCTCTCTCTCTACTCTCTTGTGTTTGGCTTGTGCAAATGAGGGAGTTAAACTCTCTTTTTGGTGGTTTTAAGTGGCTGAAAGAGGGCAAGGCTCGGCTTGGTGACGTGGCCTAACAAGGGCCACTCAATTCAAACAAAAGAGGGTTTTTCGCGCAAAGGGTTCAAGCTGTTGTGCCTCGCACGGCCGTGCCAAATAAGCTGCACGGTCGTGCCAACCTCGCACGGCCGTGCCATAATGCATGCACGGTCGTGCCAACCCTATACAGCAAGTCTGGACTCTGGATGGCTTCGCACGGCCGTGCCAATATGGCTGCACGGTCGTGCCAACCTCAAAATTCTAATTTAACCTACTGGAAGGCCTCGCACGGCCGTGCCAACATGGCTGCACGGTCGTGCCAAGGCTTATGGGTCAAACACAGTTTGTTTTCCTCCTTTTCCCTAGATTCGATTACACCTCGCCCGCAACACGTCTCAAACACGATACATTACAAAAGGTAAACAATATTATATCGTACGAAACACATGAAATCGTTCACGATAAAATGATGCAAATGATGATATGAGATATGCGAAATATGCACGAAACCATATATGATGAAATGATGCAAATGAGACGGGCGTTACACACTGTGTGAAGGTGTGTGTGTGTGAGGGGATTTCGGGTTTGGAGATATTTTGGAGTCTCGGACTCTGGCGAGACAGTGGTGGGTTCTTGGGGCTTGTGACGGTGACTTTGTATCGCCGGGTTTGTTGGGTGTTGGGGTTGCCGAAGTTGTTGCCGGAAAAAGGATTGGGTCTTCACCTTTGGACAGTGTAGTGTTCTCTTCGTGGGTCACTCTGGTGGACTTGCTGAAATGTTACAACTTTTAAAAATGGACTATGCTTTAGAACAAGGGATCGAGTGTCATATTAGGAGCTTAGATGGACCTTAAACTGTACACCGTATATGCGGCCTGGGGATTATTTATATAGGAAAATTACAAATAAGAGATGTATGCAGAACTTTCAAGGATATTGTCTGCACTAGCCTAAATATTTCTGACTCTCGTTTTCATCAAATTTTATTGTTTTTGTCAAAGCGAGTTTTATGATATCAATAAACAATCAAGCTCAAGTAGTTTGTGCACTTTTTCGCCTTAGCTGTTAATGGTAGTATGAGATAGGGTAAATTGTAGAATGTCAGTAGTTTGCGTATTTAATTTCAATATTAGAAAGATTAAAGTATGTCAGATAATTTAGTAGTAACAACTACTACTATTTTAGCAATAATGACATTATTTACGATGGATAAATGTTAGCAAGTGTCGTAAATCGTGATATCTACTCTGGTTTGATGGCTCTTCAAAGCTCAACAAATTCAAAACTCATTGGAGGGAGAATAGCGTGTGAGAAGCACAGAACTTACACATCAAGATATGAAATTATTATTTAAGAAAGACTTTGAATTGTTTCACTGAATCTAACTTGTTGAAATGTTGGAGGCCCAATAGGGTAGCCCATTCCCTAGCCTAAACCCACGGCCCAAACTCCCTAGCAGCCCACCCATTTCCCCTTTGCACAAACCGGAGACTTCCCTCCCCTTTTTTTCCCATGTGCTGTTGCTGTCCACATGTGCTGTTAACCAAACTCCTTGGTTTCCCCCCTTTCATGGCTGGTGCGATTCCCCCCATCTTGGTACGTTTTCCCAGTGAGCCCCTCCCTTTAAATGACAACTCTCCCTCCTCTCAATCTGGAAGCCGATTGAAAGAACGTGACACCCGAATTATACAAGACAATCTTGCACCATTTTCTCTCCCCATTGCAAACGAAATCAGTGACTCTCTCTCTCTCTCTTCTTCTCACTGTGTGTTACTGTGTGTGTTCCACTGTGTGAGGTTTTGTGTGGGAGGGTGATTTTTGTTTGGTGGGTTTCTTGGAGTTGTTAACTCCGGCGATTGAGATCGTGAGTTGGCACTTATGCTACACCGGATTGAACATCGAAGCTATCTGTCTCTCTCCTTGGCAAAACGAAATCAGTGACTCTCTCTCTCTCTCTCTCTCTCTCTCTCTCTCTCTCTCTCTCTCTCTCTTTTTCTCACTGTGTGAGGGTGTGTGTGTGTGAGGGGATTTCGGGTTTGGAGATATTTTGGAGTCTCGGACTCCGGCGAGACTGTGGTAGGTTCTTGGGGCTTGTGACGGTGACTTTGTGTCACCGGGTTTGTTGGGTGTTGGGGTTGCCGGAGTTGTTGCCGGAAAAAGGATTGGGTCTTCACCTTTGGACAGTGTAGTGTTCTCTTCGTGGGTCACTCCGGTGGACTTGGTCGAGAAAGGAAATCTGAGCCTTGCGGTGATTTCGGTTGAGGCCTTTGTGGCCAGGGACACCATTGAAGAAGAGAATTCTTCTTCACTGTGTCTTCTTTATTTAATATTATAATATTTTGTTTATTTTCTCCATTATTGCTTTATACTAATTAATTTGGTATTTGCAGGATACTTGGAGATTATAATCTATAGTATTAGAAATATTCTCATAGGGTAGATAAAGTGTTATCCCACCCCTTTTGTAATCTATTTGAGCATCTTGGTGAGATCTCATAGATTGATTGTATAGGCTTTTGTTATTTAAAATTGTATTTGTACTTCCACTCCACGTGCGCGAACAATGGAAATACACAACATAACTTATATTCTAGTACTATCAATGTATTGCTTTCTTGGTTTTGTTAAGTCTAGAAAGGGGAAAAATAACGGAAAACGGACTAATCTCAGAACCATCTTAATTTTATTTCCATCTATGATTTTTGTATAGACCTCAAACTCACATTCTTACCATAATGAATCACAATAGAGTTGTTATTAATCATGATTGCCATGTCTAGAAATAGAAAACATTGAATCTGGTTGTAAATTTTCTATACACCAACCTTCAAATATAAGTAGGATTTAAAGTTAAATATTGAACACGCTAAGACTATTTAAAGTGAACAAAATTATGATTCAATGTAAAATCTCTTTTGAATTATTACAAATTAATTATGGATTATTAAGAGATTAACGACCACAATTGGTGCAAAGAGAAGAATTTGAATTTTCGTGACTATTGCTATATAAAGATGCAAATTACTAACGGTATGCTCATCTCATAGTCGTGCAATACTTCCTTTCTTCATCTAAAAAATCACTATCAAACTTATTGAGGCATTTTCGACTGTAAAGCACTCATGATCCCAAGTTGTATCTGTGATAATCATTGTTTTCCAGGAGGAGTGATATCCGCATCAAGCATAAGGTATGTTCTTGCCTACAAAGTGAATATCAAAAGCTTTTTGCTATACTAAAATATTAAAAACTCCGGTCCAAGATGAAATAAGAAAGAAAAAATTGCTTCTTTACGTGCACACATTATAAGTAAAGTCACAAGGAGGGAGAGAGTAGAAAATCTGCAGGGAAGACTAGAGAGTGCTAATAGATTGATGCCTCTCTTCTCTCATTATTCCTTGTTAAGCTAGTCAAGCTCCGAAGCTCGTTATATTTAGCATGTTTAAGCTATGTCTTTTACTGATAACATATTTTTCAAGTCCATGTAAAATAGCAACAGTAACAAGGTAAGTGATAGAACAGAGTGTTGCAAAATGATAAACATTTTATCACAACATCAATCAGTAGTTTTGTATGTGACCATTTCATGAATTTAAGTCGAATAAAGAAACTATAACGAAAAACGGCCATGTATAAAGGACATCGCTTAGATTTTATTGTCATATTTGAGGTTCTTATTTCCATTATATTTCGATAAAATAGGGATATGAAAGCGATATATATATATATATATATATATATATTTGAACATTGATCTACATATGTTTAATTATCTCATATATAAGTCATTATTTCTTCTCCAACAAAGAAATTCTTGAGACTTCAAACACCATGCCAAAAAAATGAAGGGAGAAACTGACATCAGCAGCAAGCCCATTGTTAAAAAGAATATTTTCTCAAATTTAATTTTAGGTTTTAGAAAGAAGGCATACTTCGTACAACATGAAAACCATAGTATTCCTTTCCTAACTTTACAAGGATTAAGTCTATTAAATATTAATCCTAGTGATATTAGGACAAGAAACTTGGGGCAGATTCATTGGTGGACATGGGCTGCCTTTTTCCTATTCCTTTTTGGTTTTTGGCTATTTTTAATTTTCGTCACATTCATCTTCTATTGTCATATCATATATGTTTTTTCTCTATTGTAATCGATTCGCTTCTTGACAGTTGATCAACACTTAATTCCAGTTTCGCTTATGGAGTTTAACGACGTAGTCTTTGAAACATTCACATACTTATCGGCTAAAGCTTTGTACAAATATGCATCAGTAAGCAAAGAATGCAAGGGATTTACAGATGAAGATCTCTTTATCAAAAAGCAATGCCATAACATGCAGTTGAAAGGCGACTCTAGTTTCTTCATCCAACCACAGTCTTGTCAAAGATACAAAGACAAGGTGGAGCTACACTCTCTCGATGCTAAGGCAGGTATCCCTCAAACAGCTCAGGAATTCCTCACCAGTACATCTCGTGTACTTGCATCTAGCAATGGGTTACTATGTTGTCGAAACGTATGTGCTGACAAGGGAACACTTTTTATGTGCAACCCCATGACACAAACTTGGTTCCCTATTCCTTCACCAAGTGGCTTAAACCCCTCGTTCGACTACAAGATTGTGTTCGAGTGTAATAGCGGATCGATGAAATTTCCCCATGATTATATGTTGATGATAGTAATGGAAGAGGTGGAGAGTGACTGGGCATCACATCTCGTATGGAAAATTTATTCGCCAGAAGAAGGAATTTGGAAAGATAAGGGAATGGTAAATTTCGGGAAAAGGAATATCAACTATGAAATGCCGGTTTATCATAATGGCACAGTTAATTTTATTACTGATTGCTTCCCGTATCTAGAAAAAGGAAGTCCCTACTACTGGCCGTACATAGTTTCTTTGAATGTTACAGATGGGTCACAGAAGTTGTTGAGTATACCAAAAAATTCAAGAAAAGGTTTGAGCCACATCACTTGTAGGTTAGGTATTTTCAAATGGGGAAGTGCACGTAGCTCATCGGAATCTATTTGTTTAGTTAAAGTATGGAAAACAAAGTGTTGCTTATGGGTTCTAGAGGATTATAATTCGAGTTCTTGGACTCGAAAATTGAAGAAAAGGGTGCGAGCCATGGGGTTTATAGAGCATAACCCGAGAATCGCTGGTTTCACGGTATTGAACGGGGAGTTGTTGTTGCTTGCAACCGAAGAACGAGTTTATAGCTATGATCTTGACGGTGATGATGAGAAAGTTAAGGTCATTTCTGGGCATACATGCGGAGAGAATGTATTTTTCCATTCCTATTCAAGTACACTTCGTCCATGTGGGAATGGTGCTGAATCAATTTTAACGTTTTGATTTTCAACTAATTAGCATTTTAGTTTTTATATATGTTGGTTTTGTTCTCAATATTTTGAATTTTTCACAGAGAAGTTTTTCTATTTTGCACTATACTATAATTCTTCAATAATAGCTTATTGTTTTACATTTCAATATCAGCTACAATAATAATGATAATTACTTAAGAGTGGCGCTAAACGCAGCCCCCCTTAATGCGCTAAACGCAGCCCCCCCCCCACCGGCGAAATTACTAACCTGCCCTTTTTTCTATTTTATTTTTAAAATTTTTAAAAACTAAACTTTAAATTATAGTTTCCCGCCTAATTTTAGAAAATTTAAAACCGCCCCCTGGACTTTTTTAAACTTACAGTCGCCCCCCCACTATTCAACCTGAGAAAATTACTAAATTGCCCTTAATTTTTTCTATATATAGAAAGGACTTCTAACCTTGCAAACTCACAATTTTCAGTTTATCTCTCTAAACTCAACATATTCTCTCTCTCTAGAAAGTTCTTCATCTCTCGCTTTAGTTTTCTGCATTAAAGGTATGTTTTTCGTATACTTTGTATTAAATAAATTTGTTATTTAGTTATTTGTTTTGAATATATATGTTTGTCGCATATTTTTGTGTTAAATATGAATTTTGTGTTGTTATTGTTGTGTTATAATGTACCATTTAGAAAAAAAAAAAAAACAAAACTGGGGTATATGCGCATGTACAGGATGTCATGCGCATGGTACAAGCGCATGTTGCACGATTTATTCTAATTTAATTAAAAAAAAATTAAAATTTTAAAAATTTCATGCACATGCGCCTGTACCCGGCGCATGGAGACTTGTACATGCGCATGGTCTGGGCGCATGTACAAGCCTCCATGCGCCGGGTACAGGCGCATGTTGCACATTTTCAAATTTTTAAAATTTTTGCACTTTAACCCTTGTATTTGTCATTTTTTTTAAAATTGTTTCATTTCACCCCCTGAGTTTGTTAGTTTCGTGAAATTGAATGAAATTTTGCATTTTGCCCCTTGAGATTGTTAGTTTCGTTAAATTGAATGAAAATATGCAATTTTACCCCCTGAGTTTGTTAATTAAGTTAAAATTTTGAGGTATATGAAAATGTTACACTTTTAATAAATTATATGGTTAAATAATTATTAATATCTTAATATTAAATTTTTATGTGATTTATTAAATGTTACACTTTATTCCTAATTATTGCATTATGCTTAAATAATTATTAATAATATCTAAATTATTATTAAATGTTACACTTTATTCCTAATTATTGCATTATGCTTAAATAATTATTAATAATATCTTAATTATTATTAAATGTTACACTTTATTCCTAATTATTGCATTATGCTTAAATAATTATTAATAATATCTTAATTATTATTAAATCTTACACTTTATTAATATTTAAATATTAATAATTAATAATATTAATTTTTTATGCGATTTATTAAATGTTACACTTTATTCCCAATTGCATTATGCTTATATTATTATGAGAATATTATAAATATGATATATATATATATAAATATATATTTAAAATCAATTTTTTTGTTCATGTAGATGGCTGATGATCGTGGAAAGAGGGTCATGGAGCATAGTTTGGACTACGAAGGGCGGGCGAAAGATCGACGTGTATTTGCATCGCACGAGCGAGAGAGGACCGGAGACAAAGACAGCGACAAGCTTTGATGGATGAGCCCCCGGTCGCGTACTTATCCCAACCCCTCGTTCGCTGGCACGGCTATCGCCCTACTCCGGTTCCGTTTGAGGTAGGTTTTGATGCAACCTCCTCAGTTGGAGATTCAGCTTCATGGGCTGAACATCACTCGCATTCTCCCGCAACGACCAATGAGGAAGAACGTCGTAACGAAGAATTTATTCGGCAGTTGGACGACGATATTGAGCCGGATATTGACTTACCTGAACCAGTTCCTCGTGGTCGTCGTCGTCGCCCTAACCCTAGTAGGGTGGCACTAGTAGTGGAATCGCCGGCCCCGACGATTGGAGGTTGAGGAGCCACAAGACGGAGGCCCCCAAATCATCGACTTATTGCCCGGTTTTCGGGCATATCTCATGTGCTCTATAGACCGGACATATGGTAATCTTTACTATATCTAATTTTTACTTAATTCGAATTATATTTGTCATTACATAAAAATTATATTTTTATTGATGCGTCTATGTATTTACGTTCTTTTTTTTTATGTTTAACAAAATAGACCTCCTTTACTGTGGTGGAGCACAATCCAAACAGGAGAAATTGGGATATGTGGCAAGCCCACTGCATTTCGCCCGAACGTTTTGGGTCATTTAGGTGTATTAATCCTAGTGATACGATGCCCGGGTATATGAGGTGGTTTAGGCCCGATCTCATCCTCGGGTTGTCGACCGATTCCAAAGAATGTCGTTGATGAAGGACCTCTGTCACCTAGTTGCCTCTAGCAGCTGTGAGTATTAAAATCTTCAAGATATTCATGGCGTATTTATTATTTATTGTTACGAATATTTGTTTTGACTATTCTTGTCTAATTTTGTATTGCAGCGAATGCAATATTTAGGTAACCAGGCTCAACAGTACTTGATGCCTCGCGTACGGGGTGACCAGAATTACGATGAGGAAGAGTTCGATAGAGCTATCATAGATATATGCCACCACCTACGTGATTGGATGTAGTTATATTTAAAATGTTAGGATTGATGTAATATTTTAGTTTAAGGACTTCCTTTATTGTATCTAATGAAGTTTATTTAAGAAAAAAACTACTTAACAAAATATGACTTTAAACAGATTGCATTAACAAACAAACAAAATATCATACAGTTTGACTCAACTCAAACCAATAGAGATCTTTTTGAGGAATCCATAGATGTTCCCACCACTGGATGTCTAATAAAGAAAAATTCATTTCAGTTTATATAAATTAAATATAATACCTGTTTGTCGTAGTATTCCCAAAATGTAAAATATCTTTGGTCCACGCACAACAGAATTTCTTCTTGTATGGTACCAACCATTCTCTCATCACGTAATTCACTAACCCATACTTGTTAGCCCATACTCCTACCAACGCAGCCAAATGTGCTTCAAATTTCTCCTCTGTTCTTGCATCAACAATTTTATGCCACCTAGACATAAATACTGGAGAAAAGTCTTTAGTCTTCGTGCACTGAACCACATGCTTCTCCACATTCTTCGAAATATGTCTTTTACACAACATATGTTGGGCACCGAGAAAGAAATGCTGAATGGCTTTCATTAAAGCCAACTCTCTGTCAGTGAGAAAAAGCTTTGGATAAATCTCCAAAAGTGCAAACAATCGATGCAACAGTACCCAAACCCACATGAAAGAATCAGTGGTCTCGTCATGAATGAAGGCGAAAGCAATGTGGAAATTTTTACCGGTAGATGCCACCCCTATGATCTCCAACAACGGCAAGTTGTACTTATTTGTTTTGTACGTTGAGTCCAAAATGATAACTTGAGGAAACTTTTGTAACAAAATCACTGATGTTGGGTGCATTAACATGACATGTTTCAGAGTAACATCATCATCTTAAAATTCTTCCCAATGGTGGTAGCGATTGTCATACATCAGTTTGAAGAAATGTTGCATTGGTGTTGCTTCACCCATGCCATCCCTTTTTATTTTCTGTACCAAATTCTGCATTTGACGAAGCGAGCTAACATTATCAGGATCTGTATTATGCAGATGATTGAGAATTTGCTTCGGCTTCATATTGTCTTGTGTAAGTTGTTTAACGACTCCATAATCGTCTTTCAGTGACGTTCTCGATCTGTGCCACTGTCCATACTTAGTAAGTGGGTGGTTGTGTCGACGATTCTCACCAACGTGCACTTTCCAAAGATTACCACCAAGTTGCTGAACTGCAGTAACCTCAAATGGACATCCTATTTTCTTCGAGCCGCGTTTTTTTCTTTGACTTATATCAGATCTCCAGCTACTGGGAGTTCCACTTTCGCAACCAAAACAAACAATTTTCTTTTCATTTCTACTTCTATGTCGCTTAATTATCATATGCATGTTATTTAGATGTCCTGTAAACGTAATCCATTCCCCACCAAAGACTAAACTCGAAATATTGTTTCGTAACAAAGCACCCGCTAACATCCGGATAAATTGTTTCATCTATAGGGGAACAATCCTGTAATTATTTAACCGTGTGTAAGCAAAATTTAATATTAAGATTAATTCAATTAATCGGCCCAAACAAATAACATAGGCCACAAATAATTATTGTTTAAGCAATTATAATCAACATTTCATAGTAATTAACAAAATGTAAATAATACAACTAATAATATTAATTCATTTAATAGACCCAAAACTAATAATTATGTAACATAAAAGTTAACAAAGTTAAATTAAGAGGGAAAATTATAAATTTCTATTTACTTAAATAAACATTTAACGAAACTAACTTACTCATGGGGTAAAGTCAATATTTAAATATTAATAAAGTGTAACATTTGAGGCTAAATAATTATTTAAGCATAATGCACAATGCAATAGAAAAAAACAAAGTGTAACATTTAATAAATCACATAAAAAAAATTAAGCTAAATTACATAATAATGCAATGAGTAAAAGTGTAACATTTATTAAGAAATCAAATAAAAATTAAATATTAAGATATTAATAATTATTTAATCATAATGTTATTGAAAGTGTAACATTTTCATAAACCTCAAAATTCTAACTTAATTAACAAACTCAAGGGGCAAATTGCATATTTTCATTCAATTTAACAAAATTAACAATCTCAAGGGGTAAAATGCAAATATTCATACAATTTAACGAAACTAACAAACTCAGGGGGTGAACTGCAATAGTTTCAAAAATAGACAAATACAAGGGTTAAAGTGAAAAAAAAATTAGTGGCGCTGTACCGCGCATAAAATCTTGTACATGCGCCCAGACCATGCGCATGTACAAGATTCTATGCGCCTGGTACAGGCGCATGTACCTTTTTTTAAAAAAAAATAAATAAAAATTCTAAAAACGTGCAACATGCGCTTGTACCATGCGCATGGCATCTTGTACATGCGCATGGTCCTGGCGCATCTAGCCTTTTTTTTTTTTTTGTCTCTTTAATAGAAATAATTAATCCAAAAAATATACAATTTCGAATCAAATAACGCAAAGCACTTAATTTAATTAACACAAAGTAAAAAACATACATATTAACTGAATAATTTAAACAAAATTACCTCGAATTGTCTCGAACTGGATTCCCCTTCCGAGTTATTAGCCGAATTATTAGACATTTGGACAAAAAAAATTAAAGTCATGAGAGAGAAAGAGAGGGAGAGAGAGAGAGTAATTAGAGTGATAGATTGTGGATGAAAAAAAAAATTTCATCCGTTCCTTTTTAAAAAAAATTTGAGGGGTCTAAATGTATAATTTAAGGGGGCTATTTTAAAATTTTTGGGAGCCTAAGTTATAGGGGGCGGCTGTAAAAACTAAAAGTTCAGGGGGGCGGTTTTAAATTTTCTAAAATTAGGGGGGAAACTATAATTTAAAGTTTTATTTTTAAAAATTTTAAAAATAAAATAGAGAAAAGGGCAAGTTAGTAATTTCGCCAGGAACTGCGTTTAGCGCATTAAGGGGAGCTGCGTTTAGCGCGTATGATTACTTAATTGTCTCTCTTCAAATTACCATAATATATCATTTATACAATAATTTTTTGTCCCTCTCAAATATGATGAGCACTCAACGGAAAAAATACTACTTTTGTTTGAGAAAGCCCAATGTGTCCTCATTCACCATCCTTCAAAGCCCTCATTCACCAACCTTCAAAGCCCAAAAGGCGCATCCCTCCAAAAATGAAGCCCGTGCGATTTCATGCCCTCTCAGAAATCTCATAGTTAGGTTGTTAAACTGTTTGAACTTTGTAGAACCTAAAATTGCGAACCACCCCTCAAAGAAAAAGAATTACTATCAGATTGAGAAGTCGTTGGTTGATTGTCAAAGGCTAAGGGCCTATTTGTTAAAACTGAAAATTAAGCTCTGAAAACTGATGTCTGAAAAAGTAGAGCTTAAAATATTAAGACATCATCTTTTGACTTAAAATTTTGGCTATTTTTAAGAGATACTTAATTTATTAAGTGATATAATATTGCATTATCAAACAATCTTATTTTTAATATCACTTAAAACTTTCCTAATTAAGCTCTTAATTGGGTTACCAAACATGTCCTAACTGACAAAACCGGCGAGATGTTTTCGAATCCACCCTAGTAGAGTAGCCCTTTCTTTCTAATTTCCAAAAGATGAGTTCACTGTAGGAGATCTAATCTCCGGAAGAAAATAAACTCAAAATTATTAAGAGAGGTACTAAATACAACATCTTTTTTGTACTAAATACAACATTTCGGGCAAATTTACTATTTTGCCCATGTTATAAATGAAAAAAAAAAATTTTTTGACAAGACCGCCACCTCTAGGCGATCCTATTCCAAACAACCAACTAGACTAGGCGGTCCTATTCCAAATAACCACCCAGAATAGGCGGTCCTCCATTTCCATCCATTATTCCGTAAACTTTTTTTTTTACACTTTAATACCCCCAAAGTTAACATTTTCTTTAAAAAGTTAATGAAATCGTTAAAATTTTAACGGAACTTGTTTTAAACGGCATGAGAACCGCCACCGCGAGGTGAGTTTCTTCCTAGAGGACTGCCACCCCGAGGTGGGTTTCTACCTATCTGCCACCCCGAGGTGGTCTTCCTTTTTTTTTTTAATAATAATTGAATGATGGGCAAAATAGTATTTTTTTAAGAGGGTGTTGTATTTAGCACTTTTGGGATGTTGTATTTAACACCTATGATTATTAATTCAAAAATACTCTTTACATCTAAACATAATGTGCAGTATATTCTTTTTTCTTTTTGAGTAGGTCTCACGTGAAACCGTTTTACGGATCCTAATTCGTAAAGTCTCACACTCTCTCGTGATAGCCAGTCAGTAAGTAAGGAAGGCTGGAAAGTTTCAGTCCACTAACACACAGTCGGATCAAGATGATCCGTCTTACATAAAATATCCATAAAGTAGACTAGTCTAAAATTTTTGCATCTCTTTTTTAAGTTTTGTTAGAAAAATCTATTACAATAATTAGGAATTAACAAATTACATAACTGGAAAAACGACACAATTACAAAATAAAGAAATTAGAATTCTGGAATAATCTTTCTAGTCGATCCGAGGCCTGTTTTAGACACGGTGTCCTTAAAACAGATTTGCCCCCTCACCGTTAATTCTTTTAGGGTTTACGGATCGACGTCAACGGAGAACCGGAAAGGCCTTAGCACTTGAGGTTTCAGCGAATTGAAATCGTGCTCAAACTGTATCACCAATCAAGAGACGGTGTAGAGGTCAAAGGAAACGAAGTCGCAATATTTGAACAAAAATCAGCTCAAACTGTATCACCAATCAAGAGACAATGTGGAGGCCAAAGGAAACGAAGTCGCAATATCTGAACAAAAATCAGAAAATAAATAGCAAAACGTGACTAAGTCTAAGGGGCTCGATTTGGCGAATCAAACTGAGATATGCACCCTCCCTTCAAGCATGCGCGCGAGATAGAGCCTCTATGCTATACAAGCTTACTCCCTAAGAGAAAGGAGCTTATATATAAACTAGCCTTGTTTTTGCTTCTTTCCAATGTGGGACAAACCCTCTTTTTCAACTTCAACTCACTAACTTTAGGCCTTAATATCTCAATCATCCACACATCATTTGGGACAAATAAATACATGATTTCGATGTTCTCACGGAGTAGAACACATTTTCACAATTATCTTTGTCATTCGACAAACGAACCACTGTAAAATTTGCAAATCAAGATGCACAATTTCCTTCACTATTTTTACAATTTTTCCAACAAGTTTGTCTTTAAAAGAGAGGCACATTATCAAAATTAATCATTGACTTTATCGTTGTTAATCTTTTAAGAATAATTACATTTTTCTTAATTTGTGTAATAACTCAAAGTGTACATTTCTTTTTGCATTGGAGAGAATACACGTTACTCCTTTCGTTCTAAAATAAATTTCTTCTTTTAATTTTTGCAAAAAAAATTTAGTTTTAGATCAGTTTAATATATTACATAAACATAAATGTTCTTAGTGTCCAAACTAGATCTATTATTACAAATGCATATTAGGATTTTATGATAGCAAAAGCTAATTTATTAACCTTATAGAAAAAGAAAATTTTGTTTTGAGAAAAAAAAAATAAAGACTTATTTTAAGACACTAGGAATAATATTTTTAAATTCACACTAGAGATGTTAAACGGGCTACCCCTAGCAGTTTCGGGTCAGCTCTACTGGGTTGTCGCCTTAACGAGCCACTGGCTAAACGGTCAAGTTTTTCGGGTCACTAATATAGCAGACCTAACCCTAACGGGCTTCCGGCTAAACGGGTTACTATCGGGCCACAACTAAATATATAATATAACAATATTTTGAAATAGTTAATCGATAAACCACACATAACTTAGATAACTTATTATGTTTTTCATAAGAAATATTGTAATAGCTCTACTTAGCAATTCTTTTCAAAAAAATTTATTTATATTTCAGTATTTATTCACAATTACAAAAAGAAGACCTCTAGTGTAGAGCATAAATGTGTTTGACTTTGGACTAAAATGTTATTGATTTTATTCTCATGGTGGTTATTTTGCATATGTCCTAAAAATTTTATGGCCTAATTAATATGGGAAATTGCTAGCCGGTCCCCTTTTCAAAGTTTTTAACCCTTAAAGTCTATCCTTTTTTTTTCTTAACCTGAAAAAGACTCTTTTGTAAAATTATTATTAAAATACCCCCGTTTCTTCCATAACTATTCTGTCTTCCTTTGTATGCTCTCATTTCTTCCATAATTGTTCTATCTCTTAAAATACCCTCGTTTCTTCTATACTCTTCTTCATTTTTATAGAATTTTGGTTCTTGTTTAGGATAGTAGCTGACCGCTTTACTTTGTATTATGTATGGAGCCAAATGAAATTTTTTAAGGCACGCTATTGCAGAATGATCTTTAATAGATTAGTGATTATGCCACTGTGCTCTCATGTATGACTTTAGTTAAAACTCTATACTATAGAGGCCGCAGAGCTGTTAGCGAGGAACCAATTTGCATGAAAGGTAAATATGAAAGCAAGCAGGATTAATAAAAATAAAAAACAAAATGGTATTGAAGCTCGTGAGAGACAATCGAATTTATTGGGACTACCAAATTACAAATTCACAATGATTTAGCATGGCCACAACCTGATTGTACAGTCTAACTTCTTTAGGAATACTATCTTATCTTATGCAAAGATGAATGTATATTTATAAAGAATTAATAAGTTTAATTATATGAGATGAAGACTTGTTAATTGTGATGCAGAGATTTGTGCATCCCAATACTTAATTATTGTATTTCAAATTAAATTCCGATACACAATTTTTACATCTCAATACCCGCAGGTTAAATGGTCTGAGCCAAAATGCCCTAATTTAAACAGGCCAAAAATCTTAAACTCTAACATTATTTTTCTTTTTTCCAATTTAAATGGATCAGCCATGTCCCTTTTATCATCTCTATATGTAACCAAAGGGATAGTTGTGTTGGTAGTTAGTTAAGTTTGCTACTGGGTTATTTACCAAATTCTATTGTTATTAATCTTATTACTAACCCCTGAAACATACTTTTTAAATAAAAATTAAGAAAAAAAATTTACATTCTGTTTATAATATTTTTGACAAGTGTACAACATTTTAAAATATAATCTAAACCAATTCAATTATTTTATGTACATATTTTTTGTTGATATGACATTATTATTGCAAATTTCTAAATCGAGCATGATGCCTAGATATCATTAGTAAAGAAGTGAGTTAAGTTAAAATATACTCCCTCCGTCTCTTTATTATTATTTTTTTGTTACTTGGTATATAGATTAAAAATTAATTAATTTAATTATTAATATTGATATAATATATAATTTTTTTAATATTTATGTATATGTAGTTCATAATTAAAGTAAAAAAAATAAGAGTAAAATAGTAAAAGTAATGTTATAAAAAAAATTCAAATAAGATAATTATTCTAAAACGAACAAAAGAGAAAAAAAAGAAAAGACAATAATTTAAAAACGGATGGAGTATAAAGTGATCCAAACCAATCGCCAAAAAAGAATTTTAGGAAAAAAAAAAATACTCCCTAGAAGAAAAAGAGGAGGGATTACGGAGAAAATAAAAGTAGTACTACTATTCCTTTTTTTTTTTTTTTCTTATGCAAGTATTCCTCATTCATTATGAAAGAAGAGAAGAAAAGATAAAAGCAGTTGGGGATAAACATTGGAATGCGGGCTTCTACAATTCGTCCAGATCTCTCTTAGTCCAGGTTGGAATCGCCAAAGCTGACAGGGGATTGATTCAGCTTTCTTACTCTCACTTCCACAACCACAAGTAAGCTGTTGTATAGCCCATCATCATTTTTTATCCCATAGACTCCTTGAAAATTGAGGCCATCTATCTAACTTCACCATGACTACTGCTTCTGCTTGGGAAAGAAAGAAACAATGACCTAACAATAGTGTTAGCATCTCTTTTACTAGTATAGATTAGATTATTTATTCTAAAACATTTTGAGTTATACAGCATATATTAAGGTGTACTCCTATTAATTAAGATAATTAATGCTACTATTCATTGCTCCCTCTGTTTCAATTTATTTGATGTTTAAGAAGCCAATTCTTGTTCCTTGTTTCAAAATTTTTGACGTTTTACTATTATCTAGGAATTTTTACCATTTTTTACCTAATTTACCCTTATTTACAGCTGTACTATTTTTAATACACAGCCACACTATTCAATAAGTTTTGGCGAAAATGAAATTTTTTTAAAAAAATGTCAATAGTTTGTCTCTTATACTATATGGGAAATAGCAGTAGAACATTAATTGTATATTTACTTTTGAGAATGGAGTTACAGACAATGAATGGAGTACTAAGGGTTATATAGTCTTTTTTATATGCTTTAATTACTCTCCTTAATATGTGTGAAAACTCTCAAACGTCACATAAATTGAAACAGAGGGAGTACTACGTTATTCACCATAATTAATATTTACTTTCACCGATTTTCAGTACAAATTATTTTGTGTTCACAAATTTTCATTACTAATTATTCTAATTAATGAGTTTGGATTTGTACACCAACACCCCTAATAGATGAATAACACCAACTTTTTCTTTCTCTCTCACACACACACACACACGTATACACTCACATTTATTTAGTTTAGTATTGAGTGTTGGTATACAAATTTGTATTAATAATCACTAACATATGTTCTTGAACATACACGCTAAATGCAGCCCCCCTAATGCGCTAAACGCAGCCCCCCTTCCCTGTAAAATTACTAACTTACCCTCGTCTGTTATATATAGAAAATATTTAATTTAAAACTCTCACTTTCATTTGCTTCGAATGTATATGTTTTTGACATATTTTGTGTTAAATTAAAAAATTTTTTAGGTATTTGCTTCTAATGTGTATGTTTTTGATATATTTTGTGTTAAATATAATTTTATTTTTGACATATTTTGTGTTAAATATTTTTTTGTTTGTTTTATTATTGTGTTATACTCCCTCCGTCCCGGATAAATGTTCCTAGTGGATAAAACACAGGAATTAAGAAACATAATTAATGATGTGCTGTAAAATGTGTTCTGACCATAATACCCATGAATATTAATTGAGTTCAACTACTTTAAATAATTGAGTTTGTTTGAGATGTGTTATATTAAATGAAGCTTCAAAGGTATATTAGGAAGAATGGTAGAGAATAGGTAGATCAAAAGTCTTTAAGAATATTAGTTGAGACATTCTAAAATAGAAAGTAGGAACATTTATCCGGGACGTAGGGAGTAATGTATATTTTAACAAAAAAAAAAAAAAAATTGGATATGCACCTGGATAGGCAGATGTTCAACAATATTTAAAAAAAAAATTGCACTTTACCCCTAAATTTGTTGATTTCGTTAAATTTTTTAACAAATTTAACAAATTCAAGGGGTATAGTGAATTTTTTTCAATTTTTTACAAAATCAGGGTGTAAAAGTGCAATATTGGGAAAAAAAAAAAAAAACATGCGCCTACACCATGCGCATGTCCAAAAGAACATGTGCATGGTGCAGGCGCATGTTTTTTTTTTTAAATTTGCACTTTACCCCTTAAATTTGTTAATTTTGTTAAATTTTTTAACAAATTTAACAAATTCAAGGGGGTATAGTGAAATTTTTTTAATTTTTACAAATTCAGGGTGTAAAAGTGCAACAATTAAAAAAAAAAGACATGCGCCTGCACCATGCGCATGCCCTTTTGGACATGCACCTGGTCCCGACGCATGTCCAAAAGAACATGCGCATGGTGTAGGCGCATGTCCTTTTTTTTTTTTTTTTTTCAAAATATACATTATAACAGACGATGGCAAATTAATAATTTTACAGGGGAGGGGGGCTGCGTTTAGCGCATTAGGGGGCTGCATTTAGCGTCGGTTTGAAACACAAATTAACAAGATGTAATGATTAGTATTTTAAATTTGAGTAGGTCTCATATGGGACCGTATTACATATCCTAATTCATAAGACGGAATTCAACTCTCTTACAACTTAGCCCACTAACACTCAATGGGTCAGGTCAGAAAAATTTTCTTACAGAAAATACTCGTTAGAGGGCCTTTTATAAAATTTTGCCACAAATTATACTAATTGTTTTTAACATTTTATTTTTCATGCTTTCCTTGAGAGTGGTAGAACTCAAGAAATTCAGCTCATGGTGAAGGTAAACAGCACCCACTACAGCTAAGAGCTTCTCCAATACAATTATATATTTAGTAAAAAATGCTAGACACGTAGGAAAGATAGATTTTTCCTAAAAAAAACCTTCTTCAATGCAAATATCTTATACTGAGGTGGAAATGATCTGACATTCAGTTGGGAAGACTTCATCTACGTGATTTTCTACTTCTAGAGGGTTACCTAGAGGATTTCTTTTTATCCACGTCATTTACCATTAATTTATTTTAGTTTTTATGGTATGGAGTAATTATTATTTTTTGTTACTAATTATAAAAGATTGTCACATTTGAAAGAATGTTATAAAATGAGTCTTGCTTTGGAGAACGTTTAAAAAGATGACTCTCTATCTTTTAAATTTTTTGTCACATGAAAAAGAGGTTTTCTTGTTTTAGCATGACACATATAAAATATTAGATAATAGTTTTTACGGTATGGAGTAATTATTATTTTTTGTTACTAATTATAAAAGATTGTCACTTTTAAAAGAATGTTATAAAATGAATCTTGCTTTGGAGAACGTTTAGAAAGATGACTCTCTATCTTTTAAATTTTATCACATAAAAAAGAGGTTTTTTTATTTTAGCATGCCACGTATAAAATATTAGATAATAGCATTAGAGATGCTCTAACACGCTACTATGGAATATTAGGAAAGAGTTAGTCCTTTGTTTCTAGAAGCTTTTTTACATTTCCTTGTGAAAAAGTTCATTTTCTTTATTAATTATCTATTAGTATTATGAGGATGAGAGGATCCCAGGTTCAACCCTTGTTAAAGACAAATTAAGAGGGGATGAGGATTTGGAGTATTTTATCAATGGCCAATTAAGCAAAAAGAAATTTTTTTTTTTAAAAGGTAAATTTTTGCATGGACAAATTAACTATTCCCCTAAAAAAATTAGGAATCAGGCCTTTAAAAGGCTTTGGAGAAAGGATTCTCCTAGCCTAGCTAATCCACCATGACTGACTATAATAATGCATACCATATATTCCATAAAATGATCCATCATCAACTAGATTTGTTGCTTATAAAGATGTAATCTTTATTCTTTCTTTCCATCACTCAAACTATAAGCTAGAGAGAGAGAGAGAATCATTATAATCACTTTTATATATGTTGATCAGAATATGAACTTATTCTCTCCTCCTACCATTCCCTTGTAGTGGATTAACTTGTTAGCTAGGGGAATAAATACTCACAACTTCAATGGCTTTCAAACTCTCTTTCTCATATGATTCTCTACTGAGGAGCATTCTTGGTGACACCTAACCCAAAAAACTTAGATATATAGCTTTCCACAAAGCTTACTTTACTTGAAATCTGATTAGAAAAATCAAAGTCCACGCTTGGCTTTGTTAAGAATCAAGGTCTAAGAGTTAATTGGAATAAATGAAAAAAGATTTTTTTCTAAATAAAAATATCCAACCTTTGAGTATCCTATCATCACAAGGTAAGTTTAGACTAATAAAAATGACATAAACCAAATTTCTTGTTTATTTATGCATGAAAAAGCTTATACCGTGTAGACTCTTAACGCACGCGATGTCACTCTTTTTCCCTAATAACTTTAAGGAAGAGTAATTTGTACGGAAAAAATAATACAATACCTAAATTGACAAAGACAAACGAAAAAATAAAAACATAACCAAATGGATCCTAAAACCCTTCAAGAGATCATAATTTATATATAACGATGGAGAAAAGGCAAAGACAAATGATAAATACCCAAACAGGCAAACAATATACATTTTTGACTTGGAATTGCAACATAAATCAAACAAATTCAACAAAAACATCAAACACCCAAAACTATAGTATTACCGCCGGTCGCATAATCGAAGTGTCCAAATTTTGACCTTCTTCTTCGTAACAATGATGAACTACACAATCAAAGGAGTCCTCTTTCACTATGTTTTTTTCTCACCGTGGGATTTAAATCGGCTATCAAGCCGGTAGAGTAAGTCTTGTAAATCTACCCCCTCTAATAGAAGTAATTCGTAAAGAAAAGTCACTATGTTTACTCCTGGCTTCCTTCATCAATACTACAACACATTATTAATATTTGTAATAGAATTAATTAATTTTTTAATATTTATCTATCAAGTAAAAAAAATTAAGAAAAAGGAATATGACTTATTACTTTGATACTCCGTACAATGGGAAAATTGAGGATAGGTCAGTGGCACAAGTCGTCAAGTGTAATTGCATGTGCTCCATGTTATCAAGTAATATGTTCCGAGGATTTATTTTATTTTTTTTGAAGAAAAGGATTTAAAATGTTCAGTACACTGAGCAATGATATATCAATAGACATGGCAACAAATTTTATCGATTGCATGCATAAAGTTATTATACATTGCATCAATGTACAATACCGTAATGTATGTAATTGATAAAATTGTTGTGCTGTTAGCTGATCTAGCATTTTTTTTTTTAATTTTAATTTTAAAAGTTCAATATCTAAAAGGCGTTTATGCGAGAATTTTAAGAATTTCTATTTACGTCAGTAGCATCACGTCATCTAAGAATGCTTGCTCAATAATTACTACTTCTTTCCGTTCTAAAATAATTATCGTTTTAGCAGTTTACAAATAAATTATGAAAGCTTACATAAACAATGATCTATCTTTATTTAAGTTCAATTATTATAGACAAGTTGAATGATTTTTTTTTTATTTCCTCTCAACAACCCTCTTTAAAGTAAATAAGGACAGTTTTAGTCAAATATGGATAAATATTTCTTAAAATCTTATAACGATAATTATTTTAGGACAAAAAAACTTTACTAAAACGATAATTATTTTAGAACAGAGGTAGTATTATCCGTCCTAAGAAAAATAGTTTTAATTTTTTATTTAATTGGTTCTAAAAAAATAGTTTTATTTCTATAAAAAATATTGATGATGGAATTTTTAAAAAGTACAAATAACTAAAACTCTAACCTTAAAATATACTACTCCCTCTCTCCTTTAATTATTGTCTTGTTTGACCCGACACATGAATTAAAAAAAATAATTGACTTGATTATTAATATTGATATAATGTGTAATTTTCTTCAATAACATGTATATGTGGTCCATAATTAAAGTAGGGGTAAAAGTAAGGTTAAAATAATAAAAGTGATGTCCTAAAAAAAAATTTTAAACAAGACAATTATTTTAAAACGAATAAAAAAAAAGAAGATAATAATTTAGGGACCAGTGAGTATAACTTAAAAATAAAATTGAACTATCTTTTTAGAAGGAAAGAAATATAAATTTCTCCCGTGTTGTGTTGTAATCGATACAATAATTCATAAATCATAAATAACGAAAAGTAGGAGTAATACTATGTGCCTTAACGTCCACGTAATTTGAGCATCAACTCTAACATGTTATGTTTAAAAACTAGTGGAGTAATAACTCTTTGAAAAAAGTGTCATAAAATTCAGTTAGTTAGAGTAGTTTAGTTTTTTTATGTTTGATTAATTAAAATGAGTAATGCTATGGGTATTTAAAGATTATTAATTTTTTTGTATTAAATAATATGTTAATTGATTAATGTGGCAGTTGATGTGATACATTAATTATAATTTTAAATTTTATTTTTTGTACCACATCAACTGGCAGATTATTTAATATAAAAAAATTAATATTTTTTAAGTATCCATAGCATTACTCAATCAAAATATATTTTGTCTCAAATTGACCACATAATTATTTTTTACTAATGCTTTTAAAAAGAGTGTTACATGCCGAATAAATGTCTACTTAACGAACCCAAACATTACTTTAATGATAAAGTGACCCCAAACATTACTTTAATGATAAAGTGACCGTTAATGAAACAAAAAAATTATTGCGTGGTTAATTTGAAGTTAAATATATTTGGGTGATCAAACATGGAAAATCCCTATGATTGAGTTACTTTTTTTTTTTTTTTTTTTTGCACTTTTTTCTAACTTTTTAATTTATAAACAAATAATTATCGATAAAAATTTAATACTCCCTCCTCTGTTTTAATCTCACAACTAATAAAAACATAATAGATAATTTGTTTTAAGAAATTTAAAAATAAAAGGCGCTTATTTTAAAATGTCTCAAAAATAAACAACGTAGTGAGAGAAGGGAAGAATTGAACAAGACGGAGGGTAGTAATTAGCTCCTGTCAAAAACTGGGACCCACCATCTGATGGTCCATAGTTATAGGGTAGGGAACTGAACAAGAAAACAAAAAGAGTAGACTTTTCACTCAAATACAAATAGGAGTCAGAGGGGAAAAAGATGTCCGTTTGGGAAAAGACAGCCGGACTTTGCCCCGGGCCCAACTATCATCCAAAATGTCCATTTACCCAACTCAATCTCCTTCTCCAAAAGCCTCACATCTACATTATATCTGATCTCCGAACGACCCAAAAGCAAACAATCTACAGTTTAGAGTTAGTTTGACTTGATGCAATTAGTAGTCCTTCAACTATTGATAGGATTCCAATTTAGCCTTTCAAAGCAAAAAGCTTACCGAGTTTGACGTAAAACTAAATACTCCCTATGTTCCTAAATATGGTCATGGTTGTACACACAAATTAAAAAAATAAATTGACTCTATTATAAATATTAATTTAGTAGTATATAATTTCATTTAAAGTTCATGTGCATCTGAAACCATCAATAAAGTAGTAAAAAAAGGTAAGGATAAAATGATAAAAATATTTTCCTAAAAATAAAAGTTTAGAAACAAGCGAATTTTTTTTTTTAAAATGGTCAAAAAAAGAAAGCATGACCATTATTTAGGAACTAAGAGAGTAGCCGCTAGCTCATTCAATGTGTTACAGTGTGAGGGTTTCATCGATATGCAACAACTCTGTATCCGCTAGCCTATACACTATAAGCAAAGCACGATTATCTGAGGTTAATATGGGACTATCAGAACCATTGATACAATATCTAAATAAAGTCACAATGATGTGAAACATTATTTCACTCAGCAAACCCTTACAAAGTAATTTATATCATGACAACGTGACAACTAATAATGTATTAAACAAAACGTCTTCAATTTAGATGTTATGGTGCACAAGAGTACATGAACATGACCCCTTACATATATGTTATTAGAGCATTTTTCAAAGTGACAAGAACGTTATCTTTCAAAGTTTCATATCACCAAGTCAGCATTGTCAACATATCGATGGTCAATGCATGTGGCAACTTTAGGTAAAAGATCCAAATGCACAATGCACTATGGCATTCAAATGCGTGTCATGTGCCTACACCAACTTGGCAACCTTGCAACATGTTGGACACTAAAGCAATGACGCACATGTTATATCATATGGAGCATTAGGTATGAACTATGCATATAACATGAATGGGAAGGGGAGGAGTACTTTAAATATATGCATTTTCACATACGACTAAGAAGTGATCATATTTATAAAGCCAGCTTTTAAGATCCTAACTAGTTATGAATCTTTTTTTTTTTTTTTTGGCTCTAGTAACTCATGGGCACCTATTGAACATGAAATTTGATAAATATATTGTCTATTAGAATAAAAATAAACAATTAACTTTCAGTGATTGCTCTACTAGTTAGAGCCTCACTCCCCCTGCTGTTGGTCCCAGGGTCGAATCTTGTTGGGGGTCTTCTGCTGTTGGTCCCAGGGTCGAATCTTGTTGGGGGGTCTTTGGGGGTTTAGAGTAGATTTAAGATATAAAAAAAAAAATTTATAAACATGGTGAGTTGGAGGTTATGTTTGAATTCATTTCCAATTAGATTAGATGTGCACAATGAACAAGAACTATAGTTTATACTCAAACACAAGATTCAATCCATTACAACCGATGATAATTGACATCTTTTCAAAGAGTTCATATTAAAAAGTAAAGCATATAACTTAAATACATTGAACCTAAAAAGTAATTATTACGAAAAAAAAATTATACACAAAGAGTAAAACTAGAATGTCATCGGAACAAAAATGTATAATTGTTATAAAGAATGATACTTTGTGAGGGTAATCTATTGTAAATGAAAGAACGAATTTTTGACTAAAACAAAAGAACTATAGACTTTGCAACCATTAATTAGTTAAAGGGAAAAAATAAGAAAATATTTAGTTCAAGGGCTAACATGAACTTTGATGAGCAAACGGGGACCACTTTGTCAAATAAGCAGAAAAAAGCTGCCACGTCATTAGTACAACTGGCAACTTTGACACGAGATCTAAAAACATATCATGAGCCTGTCATTCAACCCGCCATGTTACGCCGTCAAAACAAAGGTTTCACCACCCTTATTTCGTCAGACAAGTCCTCTCACCCAGGTCACCCCCCTAAATTCCGTCAAGAATTTTCATCTCTTCAGTAAAGAAAGTTTTAACTCAGGGCTAACGACCGTCAAGTCCATATCATGCCAGTTCTTCTGACCAGTCACGTAAATTATTAATCCCCTGCGATGGGGTGTGTAAGTTAGGACTTGCTCTTCCTTCCGATCAAAACTCCATTTTTCATTTTTTTTTAGTTAACATATGTGTAAATTAAATTAAAATTTTTGTACGTTAATTATATTTTCTAAAATAAAATCTTACTCATTAAAAATTACATTAAAAATATTATCGATTATAACTTTTATAAATTTGTAAAAATAAATAAATTTATATAATATATTAGTCAAACTTTAATTAAATTGACCCAAAAAAATTAAAAATTGTGGGGTGAATTACAGACCGGTCTCTTTTTGAACATTTGTAATCGCTCCAGTTCATCATACTTTTTTAAAATTGGAAAAATATACTTTTGGGGCAAAAAGACGACTATGCCATTAATGAAAGATTTACCGAAGAAATTTTATCATCGCAATACCCAATTACGATGCCTAATTCCATCATCGCGATGTAGTCAAATGAAGATTTACCGGAGAAATTTTAGTAAGTAATATTCGCTATAGAAATTTTAGGACTCGATACCCAATTAAGATGCATAATTCCATTATCGCATGCAATCAAAGAAAGATTTACTTGGAGAAATTTTAGTAAGTAAGATCACTAGAGAAATTTTAAGACTCGATGCCCAATTGGGATGCCTAATTCCATCATCACGATGCACCAAAGGAAGATTTACAAAATAAATTTTAGTAAGTAAGATTCACTAGTATTCTATTGGAATGAAAACGGAGGCTATCCACAAAAATTAATTTTCTTTGCTACCTATTGGAATGAAAACAGAGATTGACCGGAGAAATTTTAGTAAGCGAGATTCGCTAAAAAATTTATGAAGAAAGAAAGATTCACCGGAGAAATATTAGGAATAAGCTATCTCGTAAGATTGGCCTGAGAAATTTTATAAAGAAAGGAAGATTCACCGGAGAAAATATTATGAAGAAGTTATCGGAAGATTGACCAAGAAATTTTAGCAAGAAAAGAAGATTCACAGAAGAAATTTTAGAAATAAGCTACTGTATATGTTATTGCGGGGTATTTTAGGAACAATTTTATGAAAGTGTCTTTTAGCGGTTAAAAAAAAATGTGGACTGGAGAGAATAAAAAAATTTCAAAGTAGACCGATCAACAATTTTCTGATAATAATATTACTCTAATTTGTAAAGATTTTTCTTTAATAACATTTAAAACAAATAGTATCAATTTGTTGGACATTATTTTCAATACTAGAGGTGATTATAAATAACCTATTTTTATTAAGGAAAATATTAAATAAGGATACTTAAAATCATAGTATTTTAAATGGTTAATGACACCATTAGTCCCTCAACTATGGTTATTCCACCAATAGTCCCTTAATAACAATTTTATTTTTAAATTTCAATCCCTAGAGGACCAAAAAGTCACGCGGTTAGTCCTTTTGATAGATGCTGTTAGTAAAATTTCGTTAAGTCACTCATGTGACTCCCACGTGCATTTAAGTAAGGGCAAAATTAGAATTTTACTTATCATCTTCTTTACCAATTCTTCAAACCCTAATTCTCAAAAGACATACATTGATTTGTTAAACACACACATATTCATCAGAGATCAAATCAACCTCCTCCTCCGACCATTGGCAGCTCAACCTCATCCCTAGTCACTCCCCCAACCAGTTCCGGTCAAAGACCAATTTCCCTTCTAGAACCCACCTTATTTTCAGAATCCCCACCTTCAATTTCATCCCCATTTCGCTCTCCACCATTAGCAACAGCACCATCACCACCAATAATTGAAGCTATGAGACACTGTTACGAGATACTAAAGACTACAGTAGAACCTAATGGCGCCATAGGACTTGCTGCTGTTCTATCAGAGAGTTTCAGGAAAAATCCTGCTTGGAAGGATTGCCACAATATCGGGATCGTACTTTAGGAGGTAATCTTGGTCTAGGCATTCTTAGGCGGTCGTTAAATAAATGAAAATTGTATCAGTTGTTTGCCAAAATTGTACTGGTTCTCTCCCTTTAGCTATACAAATTCACTTCTGATCATTTTTTTATTTTTCGAGGTCAAGAAGGGCTTTAATGGTGGCGAGTTAGACTCGGACGATTTGGAACGCAGGTTGGTTTGGAGCTCGTGGGAAGCTTGTTTGAGTGCTTCCAATACTTTGAGAACTTGCCGAGTCTCTTCTTTGACAACTTCCATGGAAGCCTTCATATATATATAGATATATATATATATATATATATATATATATATATAGAGAGAGAGAGAGAGAGAGAGAGAGAGACTTTGTAGTAAACCCATTTCATTGATTAACCCTCAAACCCATCGCTCTCAGTTTCTGTGATTGTTTAAGTTTATTTTTTAATTTGACCAATTAGTGTAATAATTACTAATCCTAATTTTCTTTGAACACTATTACTAATCCTAATTAAGTTAGCATTAATATTTAATATTATCATTACATTAAGATAAATGACTAATATTTTTAATAAGATTAAGATAAAAATTTATTTATTCAAATAAAAATAAATAAAAATTTGTTATAATTAAATTCCTTTAGAAGTTTTCTATAATACCCTAGAAAAATGGCATGCGTAACACACATAATTGACTTAATGGAATTTTACTAACGACATCCATCAAAAGGACTAACCGCGTGACTCTTTGGTACTCTAGAAACTGAAATTTAAAAAAAAATTTGTTTAGAGTGTCTACTGGTAAAATAGTCTATAGTTGACGGACTAATGGTGTCAAATAGAAGTTAACTCATTTGAACGTGGTTGCAGGTTCCTATATTTTAACATGGGCTACTCAGTAGATTAACCTTGTGAATGAAAAACAATACATGCAGGGTAATTAAGAATGAATTTGCCACAACTTGCTAATATATTAAAAATTTATTTATATTTAGAAGCAAGGGCAATGAATTGAATTATTTACCAATGCAAATAATGTTCTAAAATAAATAAATAACAATTGTCATAGACATAGGAACACTTAGTAACAAATCATTTCAAAATACCAAGTGATTTGTTAAAATGGTACTCTACTTTGTTAAGTTCAGATTGATAATCCTTTTCATTTCTGCTACAACTTATAACATTTATAATTAATTTAATTTAAAATCAATTCAAGAATTTATTATATTAAGCACAGATTAATCATTTTTAAGTCTAAAAATAAAGACAAATCAAATATCAATAATAATTTAATCAAATTCTAAAAATAAATAAATGTTATCTTGGACTTTTCTGATGAAATGAGTAATATTTTGTGTGCTTTATGCATACCTTGATCAAGTCATTTATCATAATCAATCAAAAGCAATCCATTCATTCACGTCAAGTTCAAACTTAAAAAATTATGAGTATTAAATTTTTCGACCAAAAAAGCTCGAACTAAAGATCTCCAACCGCAATGGACTACCCTTAAAGTTTCTTTCAAGTTTTTATAACTTACATTATATGCCATATTTCGACTTCTAACCCGTTTGGTCGTGTATTTTGGTCAATGTAGGGATAAAATACAGCTTATTTATAAAAATTGTATTTTAATACTGCGATAGAAAAAACAGCGTTTTTAAAACGCAGCTGCGTTTTAAAACGCTGGAATTCCCAGCTTTTTCTCAAAACGCTGCTAATAAAAAAAAATTACATATTAAAGTAATATTTCAAACATATTTATAAGAAAAATTGACATTTTTAAAACAATACATTTTTAAAATACATAACATAGCAACGAAACACATTAAACTACCAATAGGGTTGCTTTCAAGTTTTTCGAACAATACTGTATATAGTATATGTCATATTTCGACTTGATCCAATGATACATACAATAATAACATGATCGAGAAATAACAAAATTTTCTAAGAAATTGCTATCTCTTATCAAATACTCCTCTATTTCAATAAAAAATATATATATATATTTCATATTAAAAAATAAACATGTTAAATCATTAATGATCAAACATGTTAAATCTTTGCCTGTAACTGTAACGGAGGGAGTATGAATTATAACTTGTGAATTTTTTGGTAAAAAATACTCCATCCATCACGTTCAATCTTTCTCTTTCATCCTTCTCCATCGTTGTTTTTGTTTATTCAATCAATTTTGATACTCAGACCCTTCGATTCTCTGTCTATTCCACCACTACCACCACAACAAAAGACAGTCCCCCCAATATGCTTCCCATTTGAGCTCCCCTAGGCGCCTTCTTATATAATTACCGTACGCCCGCACTTCCCACCTTTTAACAGTTGAAAACAACACACAAACTAACTTTCTTACTCATTCCGCCATGAAAATACCTCCGTTTCTCAATCTCCTCGTCATTTCTCTCTTAATTTTTCCCTCTTCCAATGCCTACTCAGATCTCGAACCCCTCTTAAAACTCAAGTCCTCCATGGTCGGACCTACCGGGTCGGGTCTAGATGACTGGGTCGTTCCCATAAACAACCCATCACCCTTCGCTCATTGCTCCTTCTCCGGAGTCACCTGCGACAATAAATCACGCGTAACGGCGTTGAACGTCACCTCCGTCCCGTTATTCGGCACTATCCCGCCGGAAATCGGGTTGTTGAGTAATCTCGTCAATCTCACTCTGGTTTCAAATAATCTTACTGGGTTTCTTCCGTTAGAGATGTCGAAATTGTCGAATATTCGATTCATTAACCTCTCTGCCAACGCATTTGGCGGCGAATTCCCGGGAAAAATGGTGGTGGGCATGACGGAGCTCGAAGCTTTCGACGCCTACAACAACAATTTTACCGGGAACCTTCCGGTGGAGTTCTCCAAACTGAAGAAACTCAGAGTGCTTTATCTTGGAGGTAATTACTTCACCGGTGAAATCCCCGATGAGTATTCGGAGTTTCAAAGCTTGCAGAGCTTAGGTTTACAGGGTAACACACTGTCAGGTGTAATTCCAGCGAGTTTATCTCGGCTGCCGAAGATTGAAGAACTCTGGTTGGGCTACTTTAATACGTATCAAGGAGGGATACCTTCCGAGTTGGGATCCATTTCTTCGCTGAAACTACTCGACCTCGGAGGCAGTAATCTCTCCGGGGAAATTCCGGCGAGTTTAGGCAATTTGAAAATGCTGCGCTCTCTGTTTCTGCAATACAATCAGCTGACCGGAATAATCCCGCCGGAATTATCTGGGTGTGATAGTTTGATGTCACTTGACTTATCCGTCAACGAACTTCACGGTGAAATACCTGCGAGTTTTGAAAGATTGAAGAACATGACACTCCTTAATTTGTTCAGCAACCATTTCGCCGGTCCCATTCCGGCATTCATCGGCGACTTGCCCAATCTCGAAGTGCTGCAAATTTGGGAGAACAATTTCACTTTTGAACTCCCGGAAAATCTTGGCAAGAATGGAAGGCTGCTCTTTCTTGACGTCTCAATAAACCACCTCACCGGAACCATACCGCGTTATCTATGCAGTGGAGGGAGGTTGAAGACGTTGATTCTCATGCATAATTATTTTCTTGGTTCGCTTCCGGATGAACTTGGCGATTGTGCCTCGTTAATCCGGATTCGAGTCGGGAAGAATTTCTTTAATGGCAGCATTCCCGGTGGGTTCTTTAAGCTGCCAAAGCTTGACATGCTTGAGCTCGAAGATAATTATTTCTCCGGGGAGCTTCCTACTGAGATGTCAAGCCGTTCAATCGAAAGTATTACTATATCAAATAATTGGATCACTGGGAGAATTCCTCCGGCGATTGGTAATTTGGTGAGTTTAACTACGCTTGCTCTTCAAGAAAATAGATTCTTTGGTGAAATCCCAACTGAGATATCTAATTTGAAATTGCTTGACAAGATTAACATTAGTGATAATAATATAAGTGGCGAGATTCCGGCTTCTATTGCTAAATGTTCTCATCTTACCTCGGTTGATTTGAGTCGAAATCGCTTGTTTGGCGTTATTCCTTGGGAAATTTTAGGTTTGCCTAATATGAATATTTTGAATGTATCAAGAAATCAGCTTAGTGGTGAGATTCCTAGTAAATTGGGACATTTGAAACACTTGACTTTGCTTGATCTTTCGTATAATAATTTCTCCGGTAGAGTTCCGACTGATGGTCAGTTAAAGGATTTTGACGAGTCCATTTTTGCCGGTAATCCTAACCTCTGTCCACCCCATCATCTGTATTGCCCATTACCTATAAAGGCCTCCCATAAATCCTTCCAATTAAGCACTTCGAAGCTAGTGGTTGTTGTCATTGCAATAGTTACTGTCTTCCTATTCTTGGTTGTTACCTTCTTGAGGCTTAGAAATAGGAAGTTTGAGAAATCAAAAACTTGGAAGCTGACAGCATTCCAACGGCTAGAATTCAAAGTAGAAGACGTGATAGAGTGCTTGAGAGATGAGAACATAATAGGCAAAGGTGGGGCTGGGGTCGTCTACCGTGGGTCCATGCCGAACGGGATTGACGTGGCGATCAAGCGCTTGATTGGTCGGAGCAGCGGACGTAGCGATCATGGATTCTCGGCTGAGATTCAGACGCTTGGGAGAATCCGTCACCGTAACATCGTGAGGCTATTGGGGTACGTGTCAAACAAGGATAACAACTTGCTTTTATACGAGTACATGTCGAATGGGAGCTTGGGGGAGATTTTGCATGGTTCGAAGGGGGCTTACTTGCAATGGGAGAAGAGGTATGAGATAGCTGTGGAGGCGGCGAAAGGGTTGTGTTATCTACACCATGATTGCTCTCCTTTGATTATTCATAGGGATGTGAAGTCGAATAATATACTGCTCGATTCGGACTATGAAGCTCATGTTGCGGATTTTGGGCTGGCCAAGTTCTTGCAGGATGCAGGGGTGTCTGAGTGCATGTCGTCCATTGCTGGCTCTTATGGCTATATTGCACCAGGTAAATCGGTCAGCATATCCTTCTTTGTATTTTTACTGTTATTTTTATTTATGTTTTTTTTCATTTATCATCAATATTCAGTACTGAACTTATTAATGAATGTGTCACGGGCTGCTGTATAAATCCAACATTTATGTCAATTTGGAATTATTTTGAACTTTAATGACCCTATGCTTTTTCATGTTGCAACACAGAGTATGCCTACACACTCAAAGTTGATGAAAAGAGTGATGTGTACAGCTTTGGGGTAGTGCTTCTCGAGCTGGTTGCAGGCAAGAAGCCGGTGGGGGAGTTTGGGGATGGAGTGGACATAGTGAGGTGGGTGCGGGAGACGATATTGGAGCTCTCTAAACCGTCTGATGCGGCTTCGGTTCTTGCGGTGTTGGACTCAAGGCTAACTGGATACCCATTGACTAGTGTAGTAAATGTGTTCAAGATTGCAATGTTGTGCGTTGAGGATGAGGCTGCAGCAAGGCCTACCATGAGGGAAGTCGTTCACATGCTAACGAATCTGCCGGAGTCTCCTCCCCCTAACCTCCTGTCTCTGTGAAGAAGAAGCTTGGCTCTCTCTCTCTCTATGGAGAGGTGTACTGTAGACTAGTGTTTTTGGGTGAATAAAAATAGGGGGAAATTTTAATAATTTGTTCCTTTAAAATCCAAAGGGTGATTGCAATACTGAATTTTTTTTTTCTTACCTTTTCCATTTTCTCCTTATTTCCTTGGTCAATATCTATCTATTGTACATAACTTGAAGTCCATCTATAATGTTTAACTAAAGTTCATGTTAACTTTTGCCAAATTTATCTTGACTTCATGTCTACCTCTTCTTGTAGCCATTAACTTCTAATTTTTCTTTCTTGCATCAGAAAATAAACTTTTTTGGTTTCATATATATATATATATATATTGCTATTCAATATGTGCAAGGTTTCAAATGACCACTTCACAACCAAAATACTCGCTGACAAATTGAGTTTGTTTATTTTTTTAGAAAATTTTTGTTATCTATCATGTTTCAATGTATAGTTAAAAGACAATATAGTAGGGACAATAAATGCATTTATGTACATGTATTACTAATATAACCTAAAAATTAATTATTTTAAAATTGATTTAAAAAAAAAAAACTAAAAAGAGACACTCCCTTTGAGACCTAGGGATTAATTTTGAACTTGTACGTTATGTTATGTTACTAAACAATAGTTGTGTCCGTACGATATACGCAGTTTTCATAATGTTTTTATTTTATTTGTTAATCAGAAAATAGGAAATTTAATTAATTTAAATAAATTGAATATCTTATTATGTGACAAATAATAATATATTTATTCTACATAATTCAAAATTATGAATTTAAAAACAATTTATTTTTACATATTAATGTAAGATAATTTTGATATTTATCCTATATTAAGAAGACTAGGGGAATCAAAAAGGAAAATATATTAATTTGAGTAAGAAATATGTTAATATGAAATAGCTATAGTAACTGTGCTAATTTAAAAGATTAGAAAAATAAAAATATATATTAATGGAATTAAAGTAATTATAATTAGGATCAATAAAATTTTGACATTGAGTTTTTATCTATTAAAAAATTCAAAATTCTCAAAAAAATAGCTTTAAAATTTTGGAGCCCATCTAAACTAGGTAACAATATTATAGTATATATATATATATATATATATATATATATATATATAATTTGTACATGCCCACAAATGTCTTTGCAACACATTGAATGGGTGCCATTTACTGTGTTAACTAGCGCAACTAAGAGCATCCACAATGGTGAGACTCTAACCACACTCTAAATACCTTATTTTTTGTTTTAGTTTAACTTTTTTAACACTTTAAAAAAGAATATACTCCAACAAGTACTCTCTATACAACCCTCTAAAAATTAAATTTCTCTCATCTCAACTAACAAACTTAACTACCATTCTATTTTCTTTCTTTTTTATTTTTATTTTCCTACCACAATTGCCAATTGGAATGAAATAATTTATACTTTAAATTTTATATTCTATATATATATATATTTTTTTATGTTTTAGTAATTTCAATTACTTTTATCTAAAAATACATGGCACTCTAACGGACAGTTTATGTTTAAGGACACGAGACAAACAATTTTTTTTTGTTGAAAAAAAATTGCAGTTAATCCACTAATTTCATATAATAAAATATGTCTATTTCTATTTGATTGATTGATAAAGTTTAAAATAATAATTTAAAAAAATGTATATCAAAGGAACATTAAAAAAATAGAAGAGGTAATATGATTAATTTTCAAAGCATATGTTTTTTTTAATAAAAAAAAAATACCGCAATTTGGATCACCCAACATCACATTGTGAGAGTACTATTCAACTAAACTAGTATAACACCGGTGCGATGCACAGGGATTTTATAGATATAAATAAAATATTAAAAAAGTTTAATGTAAGCAAAATAAATAAACAATTGTAACGTAAATATTATGAGTTCGATATAAATAAATAGTTAAAGTGTAAAAATTAAGAAAAATAAAATTAATAATAAAAAATTACATAAATAAAAAATTTATTATAAATTTTGAAATGATTTTATTAAATACAACATTGATCCGTTAAACATGTACGATTACTACTACTATCACTAATTCACTATCACATACGGGTCTGTCATATCTTAACCCAATCTAAATATATTCAATAATAAAATTATATAACAAATTCAACTGTGTTGTAAAATGTGTTCTGACGATAATACACATGAATATTAATTGAGTTCAACGATTCTAAATAATTGAATTTCATTGTGATGTGTTATATTAAATAAAATTTTAAGGGTATGTTAGGAAGAATGGTAGAAAATAAGTAGATCAAAAGTCTTTAAGAACATTAGTTGGGACATCACAAAATAAAAAGTATGAACATTTATCTGGGACGGAAGAAATATTTAATAATAACTACATACATATATACATATATAAGCCCAAAGAAACAACAGCTTATAAAATACACAAGGTCCAATTAGAGAAACCCAAATAGTAGGAACCAAAACAAACACTCATATAATGCCACAAGCTTTAAGTTATAGGAGAAGTGGGCTGTAAACCCTACATTTTAGGTTAACATCCGTTTTGACTTCTGTTCTTTTTCCCAGCCATTTCCAACCATTTTGACTTCTTTTTTTCTTCCAATTATTCCAATAAATCATTTCGAAATTTTTTTCTAAATGAAATTCAAACAAAGTTCCAGTGGATTGAAACATTATATTTCGCCAACTAAACATTCTCTCTCCAAACATTCTAGACAAAAGTTTTCCCAACTCAATTTTTAGGGTTTCTATCTCCAACAAACCTTATCTCTCAAAAATTCTAGAGAAAACTTTGTCGAAGGGGTAGGTCATGCTGCGAGATTCATTTGCTGAAAAGTAAGATATGTAGAAAAAAAAACTTTTATGGTCGAAGGGGCTAGGTTAGCTACGAAATTCTTTTGTTGAAAAGTGATCCGTATCTAGCTTTCCCCTTAACCAAATTGTATAGTTTCTTCCTTGACATCCTAAACAAAAAAGTTCCATAAAATTCACTATGAATATTTTTTTTTCTTTTTCCGCAATCTAAAGTTGAAATTTTGTTTAGATTTGAGAAAATAAAGTTGATTTTTAGAAAAAAAAATACGGTTTAAAAAATATAAACCGTATTTTCTTGTTTAAGATTTGTTAAATTTCTTTATTATTATTATTTTTTTTTTTGCGCTTTATGACAACATGCCAATAGATCTGATGTTAAGTTTTACATGTAATGTATTATTTTTTCCTAGTCTATTCAACTAATATAGTAATAATTCTGTACAAATTCATTTATCCTCCTCTACAATATAATTCTAGTACATACATTTGTTGTCATTAAGAATGCAAAAAAAATGAAGAGTGATATGAACAAATTCAATTCCATTTTTAGAAATATGTTTTTGGCAGGATATTTCCTCTTATAGTCACTGTTGTTATTATTATATATATATATATATATATATATATATATATTCTATATTTAGAATGTGATTTAGCTAATCTTAGAGGTAAAGGGTGGGATTAGGTGTCCATCGTGGGCTTGAGTGTTTATAATGGGAGCTAAAAAACTCTAAAATGGGTTTTAGAGGGTAGGCTTAAGTGTCCATTGTGGATGCTCTAAGCACGATAATGTTGTATCAAAAGGTGACGAACTAGTGGGTATGGGTAGTACCCATGTAGATGATGGGCTCAAATGAGCGGGCAAGTGAGTTCCCAATTAATAACATGGGCATAAATGGGCATGGGCACGGGCACGCTCATTTACTCGTTAACATAAAATTATAAAAATAAAAATAAACAATACAAAAAGTTATTTTAACTAAAGTCTTGGATAAAATTTTAACTAAAGCATATATTATTGTTGTTCATTAGATATATAAGTGGCATAAACGAGATTTTTATTTTCAATTTTTCGTGTGTATGTATATTGCACGTGTGCTTATTTATGTGCATGTACTATACGTGTACTTATTAATGTGCATGTACTATATGCATATGTGTATTGTACATATATATGCCTCTGAAGTCACACTTCATATGTAAATCATCTAAAACGAGCGAGAAATTATGCCTGAAATATCGTCAGGGTAACTAGTTAAATGACACCCGTAGCTAAAGCTGGCAATGGGCCAGGCCAGCCAACCCTAACCCATCGGGCCAATCCTTAACAAGGGGTTGGGTTGGGCCTGTCAGAATTTGCATCGGACCTCTAAAACTAAAGCCCAGCCCGCTCAATATTGGGCTGGGCCAGGCCTTGCTGCGGGCCGATTCATCATGTCGGGCTAATTTTCACTAATTTGACATTTTTATCAATCCACACGCAAGCCCATCAGTCGAGTCTTAAAATCGGGCCAGCTCGACCTAACCCAGATTTCCATCAAGCCTGCCAAACTAGAGCCCAACTACCCTAATGTCAAGTTGGTTGGGCCGGCCCAGTTTTGCTAGCTCTACCCCTAGCGGCTGCAACTGTGGGTGCCAGTAGCCATCGGCAAGTGCCATTTTACTCATACCCTTGTAATTTTTTGGGCATAATTTCTCGCTCGTTCTCTCGGTCGAAATGATTCAAGATACATAACGGTCGTTCTTATATGGACAGCAGCAAGGTTGGGGCCGCAAGTCACTGGACAAAGGTTGCCGAAGGCCGCCGGTGTTCAGAAGGCAGTTGTCAGAGGTCGCGTAGGTTAGCCAATAGTAAATTTCTTTAAATTTTTTTTAACATTTCAAAGTTTTTTATGCTCATGGGCGCACATTTATGCCCATTAATGAAATTGGTATTTTATGGGCATTGTCAATTTATTCTCATTAGTAATTTGTTGACACCCATATCCAGTAAAATATGGGTGATCTGAGCGGACAAATGGACCTAAGTCACTTAGGGTATAAGTGTGATCACACAGTAATCACTATAGCTCACATAGTGATTAAGCACGGATCATTCAATCACTTTCTATGATCGCTCATAGTCACATACAATATGTATTTGTGCTAGTTAATGAACAATTGTTAATAGCTTAATGTTTAAAGCTTAGTAATGAAGGCTAAGAAACTAGGATCAATACCACATAATTTCATTTTGGTTCGTTTCAACAATGTCATTTTATTACAACTAAAAGCCTGATGTAAAACGACGTCATAGGCTATCTTTAATTATTGCAAATAAAAAGTTATGTGAGCCAACGTCATAGGATTACTAAAAAAACATGATAAAATGATATTGTATTAGTCGTCTTTTACCATTATTCACCCATTTAAAACCAACGGTAATAGCGTGGGGAAAAGTTTGGAGAATGACAATCAAAGTACAAAATGCATGAAACTAAAGAAACAAGATAAAACAGCCTCGTATTAGTCATCTTCTACAATTATTCACCCATTTAAAACCAACGGTAACAACGTTGGGAAAAGTTCAGAGGATAACAATTGAAGTAAAACTGCGTGATCATCTTCTGAAAGACATATAGAAGAGATCGTCATAATAATGATATCTTTCTATGCTAATTATGTTGTAACATCCGCATCATTCGCTTCCTTTACATTTGAGTATCATTCACATTCCATGTGCATTCATGCTTGAAACATACTTATATTGATGTTGATTACTTGTTCTTTATACGCTCTAAGTTGTGTTTGAATCCATGCTTTGATTTAAGCTTGTTAATTGATGCAATTTGAGCCTTGTTGTAGGTTGTTTAAGTTGAGTTTCTTGAGTGTTTTAGACTTGTTTTAAGGTTAGAATCCATTTAGGATGACTTAGGGACATTTTTTAATCAACCTAGGCTTGTTCGAGAAGGTTTTAGGGTGGCTCAGGGCAACATGTGGCTGCATCATGCTGGCTCGTATGAAGTGGACAAAATTATGGAGTGTAGAGCGGCCGCACAGTGTGCTCACATGGTGACCATGCGAATGCATAAAACAACAGCAACATGCGTCCGTATGGAAGCGCGACCAGTTTTGTTGACTTCCTTTAACTTGAAGATTTTGACCCAATTCTTGGTTCTCTTTGGGCCACGTGGCCATGAATCTTGGCTAGATATTTTAACCCCTTTAACACCTTGAGAGACCTCAAAATCTCTCTCATTTCATCCCTCCAAACTTTGAGTTTTAGAGTGTAAGACTACGTACCTAATTATCTTGGTATTAAGTCTCGCTGGATTTAATCCTGGAGAGAAAGAGTTAATGAACCTTAGTTTATAACCCTAAAGGGTTGGTTCTCGATGTAGTTGACGCTTGATAGGACATATGTTTGGGCTTAAAATCATCCCAAGATAGTTCAAGACACCTTAGGAGTAGTTTAGATGGAGTGTTAAAGTTTAAAACTTTAAAATCTGATGAGCTCGCGCCAAGGGGACTGAGCGGCCGCGCCGCTATAAGGGAGGAAGAAGGAAATTGCATGTCGGGCACGACCGCACCAGTGTTACGACGCGACCCAACCAGGATGTTTCCTGTTTGCGACACATCGTTTTTCTTTCACGATGAGTTGTTGCGTGCATGTGTGACACCTCACTGCCACGTGTCGCAACCTGGGAGAAAGGGTGGTGGCTCACCTGCTTAACTTAGGCCTATATAAAGGGCTTGAAAATCTTCATTGTTCATATACTTTCACACACTAAAACACACACACTTCTTTCGATTCTCTCAAGTGTGAGGCTTATTTGGTGCTCAGGTATTCAGAATTTGGATAAACTGATTTCCATAGAAGCGATGTGTTTGACAAGTAGATCATTTTCGAGTAAAGTTTAATTAAGGAAAAGCGCTAGAGGTAAGTTACTAATCTCTAGTCTTTAAATATTGCATGATAGACTAAAAATAGTTCTCATGCTATAAAAGACAAGTAGTTTATGTACTATTTATGAAAATATAAGGCGATACTAGGGGTCGCCATGATAACCCGAAAGTTGGTAATAATGACCCAATTTGAGTCAAATAGAATGAAGTAAGAATTGCTATAAACCCTAAAATGCTAGGGAATTGTATAAGTAAAGTTACGATGTCATAAATACTATGATATGTACAATAGAGTTGACACGGATAGGGAATTAATGGGATCCACTGTACTGAATAGATAACTCAATAGAGTTATAAAGGTTCCTTGCAAATGTATGCATGATAAACTAAAGATAGTCTCATGCCATGATCAAATGTGTACTAGTTATTAGCAAATGGTATTGGTTAATGACTCTATTAGGGTCAAATATGGTTATTGGGTGTTATATGAAGTATCCCTAAAATATTAGAGAGACACATAAGTAAAGTTATAATGTTATAAATTCTATGACATATATAGTAAAATGAATGTAGAATGAGTACGGAATACAAAGTATCACATCACAGATAAAAGTGAAGTATGGTTTAGTGTCATAAACATATGACATATTAACATGTGATAATAATGGGATCCATGGTAAACCAGGAACAAAGATAGTTTAGTAAAGTAGTAAAGTAATGATAGCTGCTTACAGATAAATATTAGCGCTATGACATGTGATATGATATGTGCAAAGAGTAATTAGCATGTAAATGTGACTAGTAACGTGCTCAGTATTTACGAACACTACGAAAGAGGAATTAATGGTAAGTAAGCATCTACTTGACCATACTGATATGTGATAATTTGGTATATGTAACATGCGCTATAAATAAATATTTTGTATATGTGATTATTATATACGACATGAGATTAATACAAGTAGACATCTACTTGTTCATGAAATTAAAGCAAGATAAAAGATAGCAAGTAAACATCTACTTGTTTGTGGTAATAATAACCAACCAGTAATTACTGTGGAATGTGTTGATACATGAAATACATGATAATAATCATGATGCACGGTGACAATCTTGGACTCAGTTATACATGATGAATATCATGATGCGCGATGACAACCGTGGACTCAGTTATACATGATGAATATCATGATGCGTAGTGACAACTGTGGACTCAGTTATACATGATGAAAATCATGATGCGCGGTGACAACCATGGACTCAGTTATACATGATAAAAATCATGATGCACGATGACAACCGTGGACTCAGATATGATCCTGCCACTGGCCATGGTAGAGGGTAGTCCCCACTGTTGTAACCAATAGTGCGACATTGGCATACTATGACCCTAATTGTCATCAGTAACAACGGTAATTAGAGGCATGAGAAAGGGCTGCCCGTCGAGGTGGAGCCACCCATGGTACCAGTCATGAAGAAAGGGTTTCTCGTAGTAGTGGAGCCACCCATGAAACCAGTAATGGTTTTAACTTGAGAACTTGCACTGCAGCAGTAGCACATATACAGACAAGAAGAGTAAGATGGAAAGTGAAAAAAGGATGTTAAGGGCATATCTCGGCACTGTTATATGTACTGTAAGTTACCGGTTATATGTACCGTAAGTTACCTGTTATATGCTAGCTATGCGTGTCGGTTGGCGGCTGCTGAGCCTCTGGTATTGTATGGTATAATAATGTGCTTTTATATGTATGAGGTGGTCGCAGTTTCCAACTGGTATGAGATGGTTGGCGGCAGCTGAGCCAAGTATGCATATAGAATTATCTACTGTTGTGATATACTATTTTTAACATGCTGCATGATAACATGCCATGTAATTGCATTTAGTAACTTTCTGAGTCTTCGACTTACTCTGTGGTTGTTTGTTTTCCTGAGGTTTGGTAAGCGGATAGAGCAGACGCTGTGAGATTACTAGCGGGGATCTGTTGAGGTGCTCTTCAGGACGATAAATCTACAGAGCTGTGTAGCGGTTGTAATTATAATGTTACAGTTACGTAATACAGCTACGTATATACAATTAGTAGTTGGCACAAGTTGTATTGCCATTACACCTAACTTTGTAACTCTGATCAAGTGGTTATAATATGTTTTCGAGATCAATGACTCGAGATAATAATTTATAAGATTTATCTTGATTATATAGACGCGCTCCAATTTTTAGCAGAACTTTCACTGCTAATCATTGTTACATGATCCATACCACGCACCGACTTGGGAGTCCGTATAGGATTTCGGGTTGGGGCTTGACATAGAGAGAGTTTAGAGAGAGAAAATGAGTGTAACTTGGGTTTTCGAAGGGAGATCGACGATCCGAGCTTACCACGTTTGAGAGCTTGACTTGGGGATCATTTCCATCCTAATAATCTTCACTTTTCTTGGTTTGTTTTCATCAAGAGGTAAGCTACTACCCCTTTTTCTTCTCACTTGAAGCATTGTATGCTAGAGTAACTTCTACCATGCTAAAATCGCGATTGAGTATGATTTGCTCTATTTACCATGAGAATGTGTTTATGACTTGTTAAGCATGTTAAGATGACTATTCACTCTTGTTGGGTTGTGTTAAAATTAGTGCTAATGTGTTAGGATTAAGATACGAGTAACCCGTAAATACCTAGTAACCGAAAATGACTCGAACGTAGTTGACTAGGGTTTGATAACAAGTTTGACTACAAGTGGGTATTGTGATCTCTTGAGATATTAGTGAGGCTCGTTGGGTGATTATGTTACACAAAATGTGTTATGATGATGTTATGTTATTTCTCGCAACTATTTGTGCGTTGGATGATTATATGTAGTAGGATTAATTGACCTACTAGAGATTGTTGTTGTATTATCTACTTTAGAGTACAACGTGTTTATTTGAATGTCAAGTAATTACCTACTTGTGTATTTCATCAAGTCCATGTCATATGTGTTTGGAGGTGTATTGACGCACGATTATTGCTGGAGTCGGAGCTGTGTAATAATCGTAGGCCAATACATTAGGCATCGCCCTACCGTTGCCCACGGTAGAGGTTATAACGCCAATTGTTGTAAGCAATAAACACGACCTTGGTTAGCTATTATGTGATTGCTTCTCCGGTCGTGGGGACCGAGTCTTCACATCGACGTGAATACGAATAACGGTTCATATGTTATATTGGTTTTGGTTCGTCGATCGCGTACTACATCAACAACTCAAACTTTAGTATTATATCAGTTGGTTAAGTATTGGTTAGGCCGGAGGTGTACCTCGACACAGTACCATTTTATACGTGTTTACTTTACTACTCTTATATGCTTTCTACACGAGCAAATGTTGGCCACGGTCTCCAACCGGTATGGGACGGTTGGCGGCAGTTGAGCCTCTCATGTAGTATAGGGTTATATGATTATTATGAGATGTTTGTTACATGCTAATGCTATGAGAATGATTATATCATGCTATTTTGCTGATAATACTATCTTACATCTTTGCATGCCAGTCGTGGTTTTTTTAGTGAGGTTGTGGTTCTACAGGGTTATGTAAATAATGTATATATGGGTAGTATGTTGTTGTATTTTTCTATTCAATGTTGTATTCTTTTGTAGTGCCGGCACGATTGCTGAGCGTTGTTGTAACACTTAGTTGTTGTTCGCGTACTCTGGTATTATTATTATAGTTGGCTTCAAGCATACTTGCTCGTTGAGGTTTATGGTTTGTGTAGTTGTTGGCTCCGAGCTTAATTACTAGCTCGTCGAGGTGTTCTTGGTTATTTGTTGTGTTGTGTTTCTCAGGCTCGATGTGAAGCCGTCGAGGTTTTGTTTAAATTCTTATTACTTGCATTAAACAGGTTTAAAAAAAATGTGTTTTGTGTTCTTGTCATCATGCACCGGACGGGCTTCCACATAGGATCTCGAGTCGGGGCGTGACATATGTAGCATGCACTTTGATTGTGAATTATGTTGTATCTTTCTATGTTAACGCATACTTTAAAAAAGAATTTTTATAATGACAATAAAAATGATTTTACAAATCTAAGATACGGTTCAAGTCAAAAGAAAAATGATACGGTTCAAGTAAAACAAAAATGATACGGGGTTCCATATAGGATCTCGAGTCAGGGCTAAAGTTTCGGGAAAAAAAAATTTAAAAGGTTTTATAGATCTAAGATTGGTTCAAGTCATAACAAAAATGATTTTACAGATTTAGGGTAAGGTTAAAGTTAATTAGAAAAGTTACAGAGGTAAAATTGGCTCTAGGGTGGGAAGTTTTTTATGTAAAGCAATGGACAGTGGGAGGGAACAGTGGCTTTTGTTTTAGTAATTATTAATAGATGCTTTAAAAAATAATTTTTACAATGACAATAGTATCTATGAAGCCTTTTGTATGTATATACATTTTTCATAACTCTTATTAAAACCTTTTTGCTTGTGCAATGTATGGCTATTGAATTAAGTTTCCACCTCAATTTCATGTAGTGTATTTTCCTATGTTTCCCCATCCTAGCCTGACCACAACCTAACAGTGTGCAAGCAGTGTGCACGGTTTTCGTATGGCTGAATACTGGCCACTAGAATAATGTACAAGTTGTAAAATCAATGTGTTAGAACACAAAAGACATGTAGAAGAGATTGTTACAATAATTATATCTTTTTATGCCAATCATGTAGCATGTTGATTCTGAATTATGTTGTATCTTTCTATATTAGCTCATGCTTTAAAAGAGAATATTCACAATGGCAATAGTATGTATGAAGCCTTTTGTATATATATATATATCAATACCCATTTTTCAGAACTTTTATCAAAACCTTTCTAACTTGTGCAATGACTATTGCATTAAGCTTTCACATCAGTTTCATGCTCTTTGTTTTTTTTATGTTTTCACATCCTAGTCCGACCACAACCTAACAGTGTGCAAGCAGTGTGCACAGTTTTCTGATGGCCAAATACTGGCCACCAGGATAATGTACAAGTTGCAAAATCAATGTGCTAGAACACAAGTGGTTGGGGTCGATTATTTTACAAATCATGGCATGTGGTTATACGATTGTCAATTGAAATCTTTCGAGCCTATAAGTGACAAGTGCTTCCAAAATGAATTGGTAAGTTTTCATTTAATAAATTTTCTTAAAATTTTTCTGTAGCTAGTTTAAATTTAGTTATTATAGAAAGCTTCTTTTGTTAATGATGCTCTATCTTGTCATTAATCTTTATCTTCTTTTCTCTTTCATGTATTGTAAATTCTCTCTCAACATTTGTATCAAGTGTTCTAATTGAATGAAGAACAATTTGATCTTCTGAGCATGTTTTCTCATGTTTGATCATCATGATTATCAATTGTATCATATTGAAATGTAGTGTAAATGCGTGTGTGTGTGTGTGTTGTGGTAATGATCCGAAGTCATCACCTGCTTCTTTATTCTCAAAACAACCAAATCAATACTTAACTTACAGCGAAAACAAGTAAAAAAAGGAGTATTTCCTCAAAACCATTAACTTTCATTTATAACAAAATTTTGTTTCAACTCTTATTGCACCCCAAATACAATACATCAATCTCTTTTATCAAACATTTACGCTTCCACAGTGCAATCTGATCATATCAAACCTGCAAAATTTAAATAACTGGTGGGGGTGAGCCTATGAGCCCAATAAGGAATGGAATATACAATACCACAAAATAGAACAAAGACATATAATTCAAATAACACTTGCCTATGAAGTTAAATTGTGAACAACATCTCATGCTCAAGGCAAAACACGTTTAAAACGATATCATGCTCGAAGCAAAACAACGTATAAAGATTGAAACATGCATGGTATTCATGCTCGAAGCATCAAAACAAACTATTCAATCATCACTACTAGAAACACGCTAATTACTGTCGGATAAATTACTGTCGGACTTGTCCGACAGTAATTATTGTCGGATATTTTTATAGTACTGTCGAATTTTCGACAATAATTTTCATTTTTTTGGCGGGATAATACTTACTATCGGAATACATCCGACAGTAATTCTACCGACAGCACTAGAGGAATATTCTTTGAATATTCTCTATCCATCTGACAGTATTTACTGTTGGATTTGTCCGATAGTAGTTGTCCGACAGTAGTAAGGGAATATTCTTCAAATATTCCCTTTCAAAAATACCAGAAATTTGTGATTAAATTACTGTCGGAATATCCGACAGTAAATATATCTGACAGTAAAATGTACTTTCGGATTTATTGTCGGAGCTCCGACAGTAAATTAAATGAAAAACCCAAATCGAACAGCCCCATTCGCGATCTGTCTCTATTCTTCTCTCTCTCTCTCTCTCTCTCTCTCTCTCTCTCTCAGTTTACTCCCCCTCTCTCTCCCGTCCACCCTCCCTCACCCGCACACATCCACCACCGTCGCCGTCGCTGCCGTTGCCGTGCTGTTGCCGTTGTAAACCACCTCCGCCGCCGGTAATCTCTCTCTCACACACTCTCTCTCTGTTTTTTTTAAACCTCATTTTCCTTTAAAATTATAATCTCTCTCTCACACTCCCTCTCTCTCTCTCCTGAACAGATTCCACCGCACTACCGCTGCCGTGCCGCCGAACTACCGCCGCCAGCCACCTCTCTCTCCAATTTTATAGTAATTTTTACCCTTTTTTGTATTTATTTGATTTCTTTTATATTGTATTTGTTAATTTTAAGTTAGTTTATTAATTTGTATGCTATTATGTTAATTTTTATTATTTTAAGATAATTTGTTTGCTATTTATAAATCTGTAAAAAATATTTGTATTGTTTATTTGTGTTATTTGTATGTATGTTTTTTTATATTTGTGTTTTAATCTGTATGCATGTTTTTTTTATATTTGTATGCATAGTTTTAAATTAATTTTTATTATTAAGTTTGTATGCTATTTTGTTTATGTTATTTTATTCATGCTTTTTTGTGATATTGTATTTGTTAAATTTATGTTATTTGTTTCTAGTTGTGATATTTATGTTATTTTTGTAATTTGTAGAATAGTTTTATGTTATAAATGCATTAATGTATTAGATTTTATTTTTTATTAATAAAATCTAGCAGGTGCCGTCCCTGTTTCCCCAAAAAAAAAAGTATTAGATTTGTATGCAATTTATTTGGTATGGATTTTTGGTATCCTAGGATATAATAAGAAAATAAAACGATCGAATAAACGCTTATGCGAACATATATATATATATATATATATATTTCTAAGCACTTTGAATAAACGGTGACTAACACTACTAGATTAATTTCATAATATTTAAACCCTAAACCATATCTAAATCATATCCAAACCATATCCAAACCCTACCTTAAACCCTATCTAAACCCTAATTTAAATCATATCTAAACACTAAACCCTAACTAAACCCTAAACACTAAACCGTATCTAAACCCCTAAACATATTTAAACCCTAATCCCTATTTAAACCCCAAAACACTATCTAAACCCTACCCTAATCCCTACTTACCCTAAACCATATCTAAACCCTAAACCTTAAACCATATCTAAACCCCTAAACCATATCTAAACACTAAACTATATCTAAACCATAAATCCTATCTAAACCTTATCTAGACCCTAAACCCTAATAAACTCTATATACCCTATACTTTAAACCCTATTTAACTCGTTATGACTATATATTTATAATCGGTATCTATCATCATATTCTCGTCAACCCATCTCTCAAGGTGATCGTCCCAAATTTCCCACATCAATGTAGGTTTATTGGATTCAAGATGGGAGATCCTTCAATTGAAGTACCTCTTCCATTCGCCGTCGAGCAATTTCTTAATAAAATTTGTGTACGTCGTCATTTATCTTTGCTGCAATTTCTTAATTAAGATTATTGCTGCCAAATTAAGATTATTTGTGTACACTCGAGCACTCTCGTAAAGCTTGTTGGTTTGATTGTCATTGTCAATTTCTACCGGATGACCACCCATTTAGATCACAGAAGCAACAATTCACTAAGAATAGGGTTGAGCGTGATCAGGCGCCTAGACGTTTGAGCGGTGAAGTGTTTATGAAAAGGTATCTAAACTACGTAAGACCAAAGTGGGGAAGATGTTTGCAAAGGATAGACTATGAGATTTCAGTGTAAAGCATAATTGGACTAAAAAAAGTATATTTTGGGAGTTGCCGTATTGGAAAGATAATTTGATACGCCATAACCTTGACGTCATGCACATTGAGAAGAATATGTTTGACAATATTTTTAACATCATTATGAATTGGAAGGCCACTACCAAGGATACACCCAAAGCCCGAATGGACATGAAAGACATATGTAAGCGGCCTGCCTTGGAGCTAAAAAAGATCAAAGGCTTCTAGTGTTGAAGTGGTTGAAGGGATTGAGGCTTCCAGACGGTTACGCTTCTAACATCAGAAATTGTGTAAGTGTAGATGAAGGAAAGGTTCATGGTTTGAAGAGTCATGATTGTTACGTGTTACTGAATAGGTTACTTCTTATTGCGCTTAGAGACTTGTTGCCCGACAATATTTGGATTGAGTTAACCGAGCTGAGTGAGTCATTCAGAGTGTTATCATCCAGCACTCTGCGGGTTGATGACATGAGAAGACTCAAAGTGAGCATTGTCGTGTGGTAGGCTTAATCGCACGCCCACTAAATTAACCGGGACTCGGCCACAAATATGAAGCTAGAGCAAGTCCAGGATCGATCCACGAAGAACGGTTATTGATTACGATCGAGTCACGACACAAAGTAAATGGGGGGGTTTGTTTGTTGATTGAATTAATGTTCCTAAGACGGGAAGTAAAATCTAAGTTGTAAACAATTACGGTAAAAGCACCTTGGATATGTAAAACTATCCCCGTATATCAATCAATATCATAGGAATGATTCTTTCTTTCTTTTCCCTAATTACTTGATCACGAGATATAAAATCTCTATCTCTTCTTTGTTAGTAATTACTATCGGCGACACGCTCAAATAATAATCCTAATTAATAATTAAACCTAGTCGACACGATCAAGATTCAATGTATTAATCGATGAAAGCTTTAAGAGATTAAGATCAAGGAATTAATCTATTAATATTTCAAATAGAATTAAAGCCAATTTTACTTTAATCATAATTCACGATGACACATACAAGAATTGTGAAGGTGCTACAATGAAAACCCTAGTCCGACACGATAAAAGGGAATTCTAGCAATAATCAATTAAAAGGATCAAGAGATTGATCAATTTCTCAAAACCCTAGAAATAGATTGAATCAAGAACAAGTAAAATTGTAATCAAGGGGAAATAATAAGAAAGTTTCAAACCTCAATTGATATCCAAAACGGTTCAAGCTTTACAATCCAAAGCAATGGAGAATTAGCCCTCCATGAAAATTAAAGCTATACTAGATACACAATAAATCTCTAAATTTCCTCGTGACTCTTTAGCTCGCTTCGGTCTTCTTTGGTTGACTTTGTCTTGACTTTGTTGACTTCCATTGATGTAGGATTGATGATCTTGAGCTTCTTTGAGAACCAAAAACGATTACACAATAAATCTCTAAATTTCTCTCGAATTACATTGATTCTCCCAAAATCCTCACAAAACATAATTCACTCAAAAATACATCAAACCTATACTAGATACATGGAAATAGAGAATAATAAGAATGGAAAACATAGGAAAAAGATAGTATAAATCCGTCCTATCAAATACCCCCACGCTTAGACCATTACTCGCCCCTGAGTAATATCCTAAACTCCAATCTAACACCGGTCTAAAACAGATGCATGGAGGGTAAATGATTCCTAGTCTCCTCTAATCCGCCAACACAAGTCAATGACAAAAATAAACCATCGGAGTAAAAAGAAAACTCCGTCTCCTTATAACACCAACATATAAATGATGAAAATAATGACCTTAGTTTGATACCAACTCCCATACTAACCCGATATCCAAACTAAGGTCCACACAAAGCCAAGGGGAACTAAATATGTCCTATGTTTCCCCCACGCTTGGCTCACACTACAAACACCCTCGAATCAAAGTCTTGCTTGGGTAGAGGTCCCGCACCAAGACTACCTCGTATAGAACACCTACTCCCCTTATAACTCTTAAACATGACGAGTGTTTCTAACCTATCTCCTCTAAATCCAACCTCCTACTCAAAGATTATACCTACCCTTCACTTCAAACCTCCCTTATGCCAACCAACGCCGGTGATTACAAAAGATATTAAAAACTCAATCCTCACCTTTTGCCTAAGCGCCCTTCCGGGTTTTCACTTAGCCACTCAGATTTTTTTTTTTTTTTACTCTTTTTTTTTTTTTTTTTAATAAGAAAGATCATGTACAGATATACAAATCCCCCCCCCCACGCTTAAACCGCACAATGTCCTCAATGTGTGAAATAAAGCTTAAGTGCGATGAAAACGTAAAAGGAAAAAATAGGGAGATACCATCATTGATGTGAACTAGAGGCCCCACCAAACTGAGCCCGCCGAGCAGCCTGTCTCTCCCTCCGGGCAGCTCTCCTGGCACGCTGCTCCTCAATAAATGCCTCTGGTACTGGCTCCCAAAATCGCGGATCAGTCCGCTGCATCCACAGCTCCTGCTGTGTCATCCGCTGATCCAGGAAAGCTATGCTATCCTCCATAGCCTCCATGCGATCTCTGTCCTCCGCTCTCTCCCGATCGTCATAGGCGTGACGGTTCTACTTACGCATAATCCTCTGCCTCTCCTGTTCTTCTAAGAACGCCCGCATCTGAGCCCACTGATCCAAAGAACCCTGCTGGTTCTGATTAAGCTCATCACCCTGAGCACCCTGGTTTTGCTTGGGTTTGGGGTAGAGAGAAAAAAAAACTTAGGCTTTAATGGTGATTGAGGTTTGAAGATGAGGGGAAGAAGGTGGATTGCAAGGGTTGGTTAGGGTTTGTGAGGATGGCTATGGAGGTTAGGAAGGAGAGAAAGTGGGTTGTAGGGATTGGAGGATGGAGGATTGTTTGTAGAGAGAGAGAGAGAAGAAGAAGGAGGAGACTTCTCAGGCCCCAAGGGACGAGTCGTCCCGTGGAGCACGAGTCGTCCCATGGTTTTTCACCAGCGCCAGATTCACTCGTCCCCCCTTTGGGGAATAGTTAGTTCAGTTGGGGACGAGTCGTCCCGCTTTTCTTCACAAGCTCCAGATTCAGTCGTCCCCCTTTTGGGGAATAATTGGTTCAGTTGGGGATGACTCGTCCCGTGGCCTTTTTTTTTTTTTAAAACAGGCCCGAGCCTTGATCCATTCTCCTTTGCTTCTCCTTGCACACCACCACAAAACCAATACCTTTAGTAGCACCGATTCATAATAAAATACAACAATTTACAACTAAATGAAAGAAAAACCAAAAATAAATAAATAAATAAATAAAAACTAAAAAAATGAATGATTAAATCCCGGGTTGCCTCCCGGTTAGCCGCCCTTCTTTACCGTCTTTAGCTAGACCAAATGCCGGGAAAGCCCCCGGAAAAGCATCCAATTTTAAGTCTTTGAAGGTCTAAAAATAATTAGGATTTTGGAGATAATTCACCTCCACATCCTCATTTATTACCGCGCCATCGTGATACAATTTTAGGCGTTGACCATTGACCTTAAAAACTTTGTCTCCGGAGAGACTACCAATCTCAACCGCACCATGCGATATACCTCCTCACCACAAAAGGTCCGGTCCACCGAGACCTTAGCTTTCCGGGAAACAACCGAGACGGAATCAAATAGGAGGACTTTTGGCCAACCTTAAAGTCCTTCCTAATGATCATTTTATCATGCCAAGCCTTTGCCCGTTCCTTAAAAAGTTGGTTGTTCTCGTAAGCTTCTCTCCATATCTCATCCAACTCATTTAATTGCAATTTTCTTTCCTCACGGACCCATCTATGTTCATATTAAATTTCTTAATGGCCCAAAATGCTTTATGTTCCAACTCCACGGTAAATGACATGGCTTTCCAAACACTAATCGATATGGAGACATACCGATAGGTGTCTTGTAAGCCGTCCGGTAGGCCCACAAAGCATCATCAAGCCTAAGACTTCAATCCTTCCTAGATGGATTCACGCTTTCTCAAGAATGGATTTGATCTCCTGTTAGACACCTCCGCTTGGCCATTAGTTGGGGATGGTAGGCGGTCGAAATCTTATAAGTAATGTGGTATTTCTTAACCAAAGCTTCGACCGTCCTATTACAAAAATGTGTCCCCCTATCACTAATGATGGCCCTAGGCATACCAAACCTACACACGATGTTGGACCTAAGGAAATTGACCACTACCCGTGAATCATCGGTGCGCGTGGGGATTGCTTCAACCCACTTGGAAACATAGTCAACCGCTAACAAGATGTACAAAAGCCGAATGAATTGGGAAAAGGACCCATAAAGTCAATTCCCATACATCAAAAATCTCACAATTTAAGATAAAATTTTGTGGCATCTCATCACGTCGACCAATGTTACCAACCCTTTGACACTTATCACAAGATTTGCAATAATTATAGGCATCACGGGATAAAGTAGGCCAATAAAAACCACTCTCAAGCACTTTCTTAGCCGTGTTTCTAGCACCGAAATGACCACCGCATGCATGCTCATGACAAAACCGAAGGATGGACGGGATCTCACTATCGGCTACACACTTACGGATCACTTGATCTGCACAATGCCTCCACAAATAAGGCTCATCCCACACATGATATTTTGCATCACTCCGAATTTTGTCCTTTTGAGACTTAATAAGTCCCGGAGGGAACTTTTGAGATACGAGAAAATTTACCAAATCCGCATACCATGGTGCGGACGATTGAATCATCCAAAGAGACTCATCGGGAAACTCACCCCGAATAGCAAAGTGGTTATCGGACTTACCCTCCTTAAGCACAAGGCGACTCAAATGGTCGGCCACAAGATTCTCGGCACCTTTCTTATCCTTCACCTCAATATCAAATTCACTCAATAAAAGGATCCACCTAATAAGTCTAGGTTTCGCCTCTTTCTTGGTCATTAGATACTTAAGAGCAGCATGGTCGGTGTGAACAATGACTTTGGTGCCTAAAAGATAAGACCTAAACTTCTCAAGAGCGAACACAACCGCCAACATCTCCTTCTCGGTTGTGGTATAGTTCCTTTGGGCATCATTAAGTGTCATAGAAGCATAGTAAATGACATGGGACGCCCTATCCACTTTTTGACCCAAAACAGCCCCCACCGCATAATCGCTAGCATCACACATGATCTCGAAGGGACGAGACCAATCGGGAGCTTGGATTATGGGGGTGGTGGTCAACCTAGACTTTATCTCATCAAAGGACTCCTTGCACCTCTCATCAAAATTAAAATCTAACTCTTTTTGTAACAAAGTGCATAGGGGAGAGGCAATTTTGGAAAAGTCTTTTATGAAGCCCCGATAAAACCCCGCATGACCGAGGAATGACCGGACCTCACGAACATTGGTGGGATAGGGGAGGGAAGAAATAACATCAATTTTATCCCTATCAACCTCTATACCTTTCTTGGATACAACATGACCCAATACAATGCCTTGCTCGACCATAAAATGACACTTTTCATAATTCAAGACCAAATTAGTTTCAATGCAACGGTCTAAAACAAGAGATAAGTGAGCAAGGCATTGGTCAAATGAGTCTCCATGAACAGTAAAATCGTCCATGAAGACTTCCATAAAATCCTCAACAAAATCAGAGAAGATGCTCATCATGCACCTTTGAAAGGTTGCGGGTGCATTACATAGACCAAAAGGCATCCTCCGATAAGCAAAGGTACCGAAGGGGCATGTTGTTGGGTCTTCTAACCTAACGGTTTATTTAATATCCGCAAGCGCACGGGCTATTGCAATATAGCGGGTGCAAGTACGAGTCGATCCCACAGAGACAGGGTTTACTTTGGGATGATATTTGTCTTTATATAAATATATAGATAAAATGATTGGGGGAGATAAGAATTTGTAAGAGAAAATACTAGGAAGATATAGAAATTACTCTAACATATAATGATAGTATTCTTGGGATTGAAAACAAATAAATATGCTTTAGATAAAGGCTTTTATCAAAATAACAAGGATGGTATGCTAGGCCTACACTACTCCGGGTTAAGACAGTAGCGTTTGTATTCTTCACTAATTATGTCCTAACTGTTTGAGATTTCCGTTTATGGTATTCCCGCCCTGTCACAATCGGGCATTCCGACTTATCTCTAGCTGACCATAATTAGTAAGAATCCATTAAGAACGAAAGTCGACATACTTTCCATTAAAGGAACATCCCTAGGCCGTTGAATTACTTTCGTGATCAATGAACCAGTTTCTTTATATGGTTCTCGTCAATTGAGATTCACCGCTAGGTCCTTCTCTCAATTAACTAGGATTCCACAAATATAAACGTCTTCATATTTGCAGGCAATTTAAGAATAATATAAAGAAATTGTTTTAAGATAAAAGTGCCAAGTTCAAGGATGATACGCTAAGTTGTGCTAACTAGCACATGTATTTTAGAATTTACCGGCCTTTCTCTCGAGGGTCCGGCTTAGTGTAATCCCGTTCGTCACGCGGAAATCCGACTCACCTTTCGAGGGTACCGTATAAATCAAAATCCATTAAGTCTATCAATCTCACGTATTTTCCATTAAAGGATCATCCCTAGGTCTTTAAATTACTTTCCGTAATTTATTGACCTAGTTCCATTCTTAGAATTCCGCTAATCGAGATTCTCCGCTAGGTCCTTCTCTCGATTAACTAAGGCTATACAATTAAGAACGTCTCCCTAATTGCAAGTAGTTAAGATTACTAAGAAGAGAATTGAAATGACAAGTAAGAGAAGCATGAATATAAATAATTGAGTTTCCAACTCCGAGAAATGGAGGATTACTCAAGCCATTGAAATGATCATAATAAAAGAAGTAAGTAAAGAAATAGAGATAAGGAAAGAGATACTTATTCATAAAAAAAAGAGACAATGGCTGGAAAATAACCCTTGTATTGCATTCGCCATCTTCAAAAGTATACAAGACTTGTCACGAATCATTGATACATCTTGAACATTGTGTATAAATTTCTAGAGTATTTTGCTATACATTCTAAGTATAATTTGATCCTTTCTCGGATGTGTTTTTGACTATTTTCGGATGATCTAAACTGGTACAATGGGTCTTTTTATAATGGGGAGGAAACTCTTCAAGAAGGTGCCTCCAAAAGGTGCCTTTCAAATCGGACGCGACCGCACGGCCGAGTCAAGGAGTTGCACGGCCGTGCTCTTTGGCGCCAATTTTGAATTTGATTTTGACATCTTGCACGGCCGCTCCACTCTAAGCTGCACGGCCGCTCCATGCTCTGAGATCAAAAATGGCCTGAAAATGGCCTTGTGCACGGCCGCTCCATTTTGGCCGCACGGCCGTGCCATCTCGATTTTGGTTTTGTGAGTTTGATTTGTTTGTTGCTCTTCCATGCCTTTGCATCAAAAGGTGCCTTAAGTTTTCTTGATCATAAAAAGACTCCAAAACCTGTCTAAAATGTATAAAACATACCAAAAAGCGTAAAATCTAATAAAATAGAAAAAGGAACTAAAATGTATCTAAAATGGGATAAAAGGGTAATTAACCTGTAAAAGTATATAAAAGTAAGGATAAATGACTATATAATAGTCACTTATCAAACTCCCCACACTTAAGCTCTTGCTTGTCCTCAAGCAAGAATGATCCTCGTAAATATAGTAGCAAGCCCCGATTGCCTTTTGGATATTGCCTTTATCTTTCTAATCATATTCTGTATACCCTTAGAATTTATTTAAAAAGAAGCATTGGGGATATTTTAAAGAAATAGCTTTTAAGACTATAACCTAATATAGCATATATAGAATTTGATCAAGTAAAGCATGCTAGAAGGATAAATCTTAGATCAAACACTTGGTAAAAGAGAAGTCTTCACTCTTTAGAGTGATTTTTGAGAAGAATGAATCTATTACTTTAAAATGTACAAAGGGAAGTATAAACACTTATTCACAAACTAGAAGTTTCCATAAAATTGTATTGCATTTTTGAATCACAAGGGCGAAAAATGGATGATGATAGTGGAAAAATCTCATCAAGGTATTAACAATTTTATCTTATTATTTGTACGTGTTATAAAAAGGCCTTAGTTATTTTTGATCCTTTCAAGTAGGAGGCATAGTGGCTGCGAACCCCATGTTCCTAATACTTAGATCAAGAATACTTTGGATATTACTCCCGTTTGGCAAGGAAGCATCGTCGCAGCGAACGCCGTGCCCCGAGTTACTTAGGAAGTAATAAGTTTCTTTTTGCCTTTAAGATTTGGTGACTAAGTCACTCTTTTAGCAATAAGATAAAATGCTAAACCTTGATTCGATTTAGTGGAAATGGAAAGATGGGATTTTGATGAAGGGGTGTGATTCAAGGGGTGCAAAACAAAATGGATGCTTCTAATAAGGGAATAAATATTTAATAAAATTTAACATGTACAATTTTAAAGAAATATTTTCAATAATTTTTCATAAGAATAACCAAGTGTATAAAATGATTAATAAAGATTCCTTCTAATCAAATGCTTTTTCTTGATAAAACTCTATATTTTGCTATATTAACTTATGAGGCTTTTTTTTTTTCCTAAAAATATCCCTATATTTTTCTTTTTATTAATTTCTAAGTTTATAGAAAATATGAGAGGAAAGACAAAGGCATTCTTTTTGGGCAAATAGCAAGCATAAGAAATAATGATATGGATCATCATAGGGATTTTTTTTTTTTTTTTTATATATACTATACATGCATAAAATGAAAATGCAACTAAGTTAAAAGGAAAAAATTATACTAGAAAGCAAGTAAATCTAAACTAAGAAGCAATGTAAATCTAAACTAAAAAGCAAGTAAAATGAAGAAAGATAGATATACCCCCCCACACTTGAAATGAACATTGTCCTCAATGTTTCAAGGAACAACGTCAATCTTGGGGGAGTAAAGAGAAACTTACTAAAATGGTGGTGGTGGTGGAAAGAAATTTTCCCAATGCCTTACTCCATAATCGTAGATGTAATCAACCCTTCCTTGAACATGTTGTACCCGCCCTTCAATATTCTCTTGGAATTGATTGAAGTTTTGATTGAAGTGGTTGAGTTGTGAAGGATTTGGGTTTGTTGGAGGGATTTGGTTGAATTGTGGTAAAAGTGGAGGATATGGGGTATTTAAGGTGTATGGGCGGAGGTATAGAGAAAGTGATGAAGAAGATGAAGTGAATGAGGGAGGAGAGGGAGAGAGACGCGTCTTTTGATCGGAACGACACAACTCCCAGCGTTTGCACGGCCGTGTCAAGGGATTTGCACGGCCGCTCCCTTGCCGAGTTAACTCATTCTCGACTCGATATGAACCGCACGGCCGCCTATGTCATGCACGGCCGTGCAACCAATGTTCACCATTTTTTTTTTTTTGAATTGAAACAACGCATCCATTCATGAAGAAATGCATGGTCGAACCAACATGTGCGGCCGCTCCACTTGATTGATTCAATTTAGTTCATCCGCTCCTGAATGCACGGTCGCTCCAACACTGTTCATTATATATATATTTTTTTTATATTCCTACAAAACAGAGTTAGAAAATAATACAATAATAATATATAAAATATAAAAATAAATGATAAAGACAAATATCAAAAAAGTAAACCGTTGTCCCCGGCAACGGCGCCAAAAACTTGTTGGGTCTTCTAACCTAACGGTTTATTTAATATCCGCAAGCGCACGGGCTATTGCAATATAGCGGGTGCAAGTACGAGTCGATCCCACAGAGACAGGGTTTACTTTGGGATGATATTTGTCTTTATATAAATATATAGATAAAATGATTGGGGGAGATAAGAATTTGTAAGAGAAAATACTAGGAAGATATAGAAATTACTCTAACATATAATGATAGTATTCTTGGGATTGAAAACAAATAAATATGCTTTAGATAAAGGCTTTTATCAAAATAACAAGGATGGTATGCTAGGCCTACACTACTCGGGTTAAGACAAGAGCGTTTGTATTCTTCACTAATTATGTCCTAACCGTTTGAGATTTCCGTTTATGGTATTCCCGCCCTGTCACAACGGGCATTCCGACTTATCTCTAGCTGACCATAATTAGTAAGAATCCATTAAGAACGAAAGTCGACATACTTTCCATTAAAGGAACATCCCTAGGCCGTTGAACTACTTTCGTGATCAATGGAACCAGCTTTATATGGTTCTCGTCAATCGAGATTCACCGCTAGGTCCTTCTCTCAATTAACTAGGATTCCACAAATATAAACGTCTTCATATTTGCAGCAATTTAAGAATAATATAAAGAAATTGTTTTAAGATAAAAGTGCCAAGTTCAAGGATGATACGCTAAGTTGTGCTAACTAGCACATGTATTTTAAAATTTACCGCCTTTCTCTCGAGGGTCCGGCTTAGTGTAATCCCGTTCGTCACGCGGAAATCCGACTCACCTTTCGAGGGTACCGTATAAATCAAAATCCATTAAGTCTATCAATCTCACGTATTTTCCATTAAAGGATCATCCCTAGGTCTTTAAATTACTTTCCGTAATTTATTGACCTAGTTCCATTCTTAGAGTTCCGCTAATCGAGATTCTCCGCTAGGTCCTTCTCTCGATTAACTAAGGCTATACAATTAAGAACGTCTCCTAATTGCAAGTAGTTAAGATTACTAAGAAGAGAATTGAAATGACAAGTAAGAGAAGCATGGATATAAATAATTGAGTTTCCAACTCCGAGAAATGGAGGATTACTCAAGCCATTGAAATGATCATAATAAAAGAAGTAAGTAAAGAAATAGAGATAGGGAAAGAGATACTTATTCATAAAAAAGAGACAATGGCTGGAAAATAACCCTTGTATTGCATTCACCATCTTCAAAAGTATACAAGACTTGTCACGAATCATTGATACATCTTGAACATTGTGTATAAATTTCTAGAGTATTTTGCTATACATTCTAAGTATGATTTGATCCTTTCGGATGTGTTTTTGACTATTTTCGGATGATCTAAACTGGGTACAATGGGTCTTTTTATAATGGGGAGGAAACTCTTCAAGAAGGTGCCTCCAAAAGGTGCCTTTCAAATCTGCGGACGCGACCTGCACGGCCGAGTCAAGGGAGTTGCACGGCCGTGCTCTTTTGGCGCCAAATTTGAATTTGACTTTTGACATCTTGCACGGCCGCTCCACTCTAAGCTGCACGGCCGCTCCATGCTCTGAGATCAAAAATGGCCTGAAAATGGCCTTGTGCACGGCCGCTCCATTTTGGCTGCACGGCCGTGCCATCTGATTTCTGGTTTTGTGAGCTTGATTTGTTTGTTGCTCTTCGATGCCTTTGCATCAAAAGGTGCCTTAAGTTTTCTTGATCATAAAAAGACTCCAAAACCTGTCTAAAATGTATAAAACATACCAAAAAGCGTAAAATCTAATAAAATAGAAAAAGGAACTAAAATGTATCTAAAATGGGATAAAAAGGGTAATTAAACTGTGTAAAAGTATATAAAAAGTAAGGATAAATGACTATATAATAGTCACTTATCACATGTAAAAGTAGTTTTCTCTTGGTCTTCCGGGGCAATTGGTATTTGAAAATACCCGGAGTAACCATCGAGAAAACAGTAATACGCCCTTCCGGCTACCCTTTCTAGCACTTGATCAATAAAGGGGAGGGGGAAATGATCCTTACGTGTTACCTCATTTAGACGCTGAAGATTAATGCATACTCGCCAACCCGTTTGCTCCCGGATAGGCACCAACTCACCTTTTTGATTCATTGAGACGGTGATCCCGCCTCGCTGGGTACACACCGAGGGGCTAACCCACTTGCTATCGGATATGGGATAGATAATCCCATCCGCAACAATTTTAACACCTCCTTCTTCACCACCTCCATCATTGATTCAATCTCCTTTGGGGTTGCTTCACCGGCTTAGCATCATCCTCCAGAACTATCTTATGTGTACACAAGGATGGACTAATGCCCTTAAGATCGGCAATAGTCCACCCAATAGCCTCCTTCCTAGCCCGAATCACCCCTACCAATTTCTCCTCTTGAGCTGTACTCAACTTGCTCGAGATCACTATCGGTAATGTCTCATTTTCTCCCAAATACACATACTTTAGGCCCTCTGGGAGGGTCTTCAATTCAAGCTCGGGTGCCTTCTCAATAGACGGCACTGGCTTCCCTGGTGGAATCTCCAAATGCGCCTTACCATAAACCGGAGCACCACCCGAAAGACTCATCACCGCTTCCTTCAAACTCGGAAATTTCAAGTCCATCTCAAGAAACCCCAAAGCATTCTCTAAAACTGACTTCATATCATCATTTGTACCACTCACCTCGAACACATCCTCCACCACCGGCTCAATCACATCCATAAACATAGGAATGGACATCTTTGGGTATTTCATGGAGTCAAAGATGTTGAACTCCATGACTTGCCCATCGAATTCCATAGATAGAGAACCATTGGCCACATCCAACTTGGTTCTTGCCGTAGACATGAAAGGTCTTCCAAGTAGGATGGGAGCCTTGTGATCCGAATCCATTTCCAACACATAAAAATCAGCCGGAAATATCATTTTTCCAACCCGTACAAGAACATCCTCCACTACCCCCTTCGGGTAAACATTAGACCGGTCAGCCAACTATATCACTACCCGAGTATCTTGCAATGGCCCCAATTTTAGGTTCTCATACAATGTGTAAGGCATAACATTGATTGAAGCCCCCAAATCGAGCATTGCTTTATGCTCAGACGAGTCCCCTAGAGAAATGGGAATCACGAACATCCCCGGATCACTGCACTTCTTAGGCATCTTCCTCTGATATACTGCTGATACATGCTCACTGACCTTAACCTTTTTCTGACTCCTTAGCTTCTGATTTCTCTTGGTGGAACACAACTCTTCGAAACTTAGCATATCTCGAACGGTCGAAGAAGGTCCAAGAATGGGATGTTCACCTCTAGCCTTTTGAAAGTATCAAAAATAGCCTTGTCGCCTCAGTTTCCTCGACTCTCTCAAGGCATGAGGAACGGCACCTCCGGCTCAACTACCGGTGGCACTAACTCGATGTAGCACCTTTTTCCTCCAAATCTTTTCTGATTCGTCTTGACAACCTCTAATTCTGGTTCCTCATTAATTACTGTGTCCATCAACTCCTTACCACTCCTCAATGTTATAGCACTCACATTTTTCTGGTTAGGATTCGGTTCCGTTCTTGATGGCAACTTCCCCGAATCCATAGCCTCCATCCGTCCCACTGCATCAGCTGACCCATCTGTTTCTCCAAGTTACCAATGCTCGCATCGGTGCGCCGCCGATACCGCTGAAATTCGGTTCATGGTGCTAACACTCGTGCCAAAGAATTCAAGAATGCCTCTCAGACCCCGGAGAATTCTACTACCGCCGCCAGTGCTGCCGCCGTCCATATGGTGGTCTATAAGAGTTGTACCGATTACCCCGATACCGCCGCCGATAACCCCGCTGATTACCAAACCGTTGTACGACCACCGGTCGATTCTCGTCCGATTGCACCCATCTCGAAATTGGGATGATTTCTCCACTGGGATTATAGGTGTTACCTATAGGTCTCTCGTCCTCTGTGCAAATCCAACCGCATTGACATTCTCCATCTCACCCGTCTCGCAAAAGGACACAAATCTGTAGGGTGTGTAATGTCACAACAAATCCCACACGGCCGGCGTCCGTCCCGAACCAACCGCTTTACCATACCCTTGAGGTCCTCCAAATCTGTCTCGAGCTTATTGATCGACCCACTGTTAGAACCTACTGCGCTAACTCCGCTCATATTTGACCTCTTGCCATGGGTCCTCGTACTCTTAGCTAGCTCCTCGATCAACTTTTTGCTTCATCGTGGTCTTATTCGAATACTCCCTCCACAACATGAATCCACTAATCTCTTATCCCGAATGGTTAACCCTCCATGAAAATAGACAATCACCGGTCCTCGCAAACCCATGATATGGACAACTCCTACAAAGCTTGTGGAAGCGATTGTAGTAGTCGTATAGGGTCTCATCTCGCTTCTCGCTCCATATTACCGATGTCCCGCTTCATAACATTAATCGGTCCCGAGGAAGAACTCTTCTAGGAATACCTCTTTCATCCGCGCCATGCCGTGATGCTATTAGGTGGCAAGTGATAATACCACCCATTCGCGTTATCTTTCGAGTGAAAGAAAACGCCCTTAATAACAGATGCTCGAGCGGAAAGCGCGGCTTCATACTCGACATATTTGCACGAACCGAGAGAGATGCTGATTAGATCCTCCCGGGCATCCCCGTGAAGTGCGGAAGCCGATTCAAGAGCCCGGCTTCAACTCAAATGTCACCCCAGGTAAGGCAGGAATTGGACGGCATGTGGTTGCTCGTTCCAATTCGGAGCGCCTTTGCCTCAATGTCCGTGGTGGAACCGCGTGTCCACCACCACCTGCATTATCTCCTGCTTGTCCAGCACCACCTGCGTTATCTCCGTTCTGCATCTCTTCAGCTAACAATATTTCCTTAACTCTCCTGCTTTGTTGTCGTCCTTTCCTGAAAGATCTTTCGATTTCTGGATCAAACGAAACAATCAATTTTTTAGTAGAACGAGTGTGGACCATACACGATTCCACACTACAGGATAACAAGTAATAAATATAACTAAAGAGATGACAATTAAAGAACTAAAAGAAAAATAAAACAAATAAGAAAAGAAAAAGAACGCAAACAATAACACCGTTCCCCGGCAACGGCGCCAAAATTTGGTAGGCTTAATCGCACGCCCACTAAATTAACCGGGACTCGGCCACAAATATGAAGCTAGAGCAAGTCCAGGATCGATCCACGAAGAACGGTTATTGATTACGATCGAGTCACGACACAAAGTAAATGGGGGGGTTTGTTTGTTGATTGAATTAATGTTCCTAAGACGGGAAGTAAAATCTAAGTTGTAAACAATTACGGTAAAAGCACCTTGGATATGTAAAACTATCCCCGTATATCAATCAATATCATAGGAATGATTCTTTCTTTCTTTTCCCTAATTACTTGATCACGAGATATAAAATCTCTATCTCTTCTTTGTTAGTAATTACTATCGGCGACACGCTCAAATAATAATCCTAATTAATAATTAAACCTAGTCGACACGATCAAGATTCAATATATTAATCGATGAAAGCTTTAAGAGATTAAGATCAAGGAATTAATCTATTAATATTTCAAATAGAATTAAAGCCAATTTTACTTTAATCATAATTCACGATGACACATACAAGAATTGTGAAGGTGCTACAATGAAAACCCTAGTCCGACACGATAAAAGGGAATTCTAGCAATAATCAATTAAAAGGATCAAGAGATTGATCAATTTCTCAAAACCCTAGGAATAGATTGAATCAAGAACAAGTAAAATTGTAATCAAGGGGAAATAATAAGAAAGTTTCAAACCTCAATTGATATCCAAAACGGTTCAAGCTTTACAATCCAAAGCAATGGAGAATTAGCCCTCCATGAAAATTAAAGCTCCAATGTTGTTAAGAAAACTAAGGAAAAGATGTGATAAACCTAAAATAATAACAAGGAGTAGTATTTATACTGCCTCCCCCAAAACCTAGTCAAAAAAGGAAAAAGAAAATAAGTAAATACAGTAAAATCCCGTGCAAAATTCGACGCTGACGCAATAAATCGCACAGGGGACGACTCGTCCTCCAGGGGACGACTCGTCCCTTCCTCTCTGAAGCAGTCGTCCCTTCATCAAGGAATAGTTAGGCAAAATGGGGACGACTCGTCCCCAAGGCCCTGAATCAGTCGTCCCTGAGAAGGGGAATAGTTAGGCCAAATGGGGACGACTCGTCCCTAAACCTAAAATCCCAGAAATCTTCAATTTCCTCGTGACTCTTTAGCTCGCTTCGGGTCTTCTTTGGTTGACTTTGTCTTGACTTCCATCGATGTAGGATTGATGATCTTGAGCTTCTTTGAGAACCAAAAACGATTACACAATAAATCTCTAAATTTCTCTCGAATTACATTGATTCTCCCAAAATCCTCACAAAACATAATTCACTCAAAAATTCATCAAACCTATACTAGATACATGGAAATAGAGAATAATAAGAATGGAAAACATAGGAAAAAAATAATATAAATCCGTCCTATCATCATGACGATTTGCAAACTTGAGAAGATCTTTCTTCCGTCTTTTTTTGATTCTATGGAGCATTTACCGGTCCACTTGGCATATGAAGCTAGGGTTGGGGGTCCAGTTCAATACAGATGGATGTATCCATTTGAGAGGTAATTACTCGTATCATAATAATCATTTTTCCTCTATAACATACTTAAAAGTCGGTTATAACTTGTGTAACATTTATTTATCCTGTCATGCATCTGCAATTAGGTATCTCGGTCATTTGAAAAGGAAGATGAGGAACAGGGCAAAGGTTGAGGCCTCAATATGCGAGGCTATTATTATAGAGGAAATTGTTGCCTTTGCCGCACAATATTTTCATTCCGATGTTAAAACGAGATTGAATAGGGTTGGGCGCAATTATGATGGTGGAGAGCCCGATGCCAATGGAGACATCTCATTATTTAATGCTCCGGGTCGGCCACTCGGTAAATCGGTTAAGACTCGAATGCTAAGCAATAAGGAGTATGACGCTGTGAGACTCTATATACTCCTTAATTGTCCTGAGGTTGAGGAATATCTCAAGTAAGTTAATTATCAATTTCATTTAATTTTAGATAGTCGTCTGATTCAAATTAAAGTTGCAACATGCATAAATAACTCGTATAAACTCTAAACCTAATGTAGTATGTTCGAAGATCAAGCCGGAGATGATATATCTGACGAATTGCGAGAAATCAGGACAGAGAAAGAGTTTCCGTCGTGGTTACGCAAATATGTAAATATCATTTCCTGGCTAGATTTATATGTAGACATTTTATATATGCATCCAAATGGTATAATATCTCAGTCATTTAAAAATGCCTATTATGAATTACTTTCCGGTTTTGGAACATCCTAATGACCCGAAAGTCGCGAGATTATCTCACATATCTGCAAATCCGTTGGTGAGAGTTACTTTATGCAATGGATATTATGTGAATGGCTATGCCTTCCATATGAAGGAATACGGGGAGAGAAAATAAACAGATAACAGCGGTGTCAATCTTAAAGGCAACCTTGACTATTATGGTGTCCTTAAAGAAGTTATCGAGTTACGATATCTTGGGAGGAAAAACATATTCCTATTCAATTGTGAATGGCGAGACGATGTACGAGGTATAAAAAAGCACGACTCATTTGACCTAATCAATGTGAAGCAGACGTCTAGACATGCGGGTGATGATGTGTTCATCTTAGCATCACAAGCACAACAAGTATACATGACACTATACCCTTATCGGCGAGCTGATGAGAGGGGATGGTGGGCTGTTTGAAAGACTAAGGCCAGAAGAATGATTGATATAGCATATCAGTCTGACAACATAACTACAGAATCGTCATTAGAAGGATGTTATCAAGAAGATGAAATGCCCGTGCCTCCCGTTGTATCTTCCGATAGTCATCCAATGGATGAAATGCCCGTGTCTCCCTTGGGCCTGGAAATAGTATTACCCGTTGATTTGCCACCTCCTTCCCCGTCTGAAGACGAAGTCCCGATTATTGAAGGTGATATAGAAGAAGACGATGAGGTAACAGAAGATGAAGAGGATTGGATGTCCGAGGATGACGATGAAGAAGAACTTGAGTTTTGTAGTAGCGACTCAAACGCTGAGATTGAAAAATCTGAGAATGAAGAAAATGAAGACTCTGAGTAGTCTTGTGTACCGTTTAGGTTTTTTTTTTTTTGTAAAAGATGAATAGTCATGTGTAGAACACTATTTGTATGTAACTTGTTATCATGAAGAAGATTCTTTTTAATTTATGTTATGTATTTTAACTTAATTGTCATCTAAACTTAGCGTTAATTGTCATCATTAATATATTAATTATATTTTTATCATATATAGACATGTCAGGACGAGCTGGTGGTAGGGGTCGGACTGGTAAGGTCCGACTTCTACCTACTTGCATTACAGGTACACAGCCACCTGTACCTACAGGAGGAACTGAGTCTCACTTTTCTCAGCCCGAGGATGCGTCCGACTCTCCCCACAATTCGATCAGCGGGGTTGGGTCATCATCTACCCCAAAGGTTGTTGATAGAGATGGTAGGATTATCATTACCATCTCCGGCCTTAAGCAGTAAGTAATAATTTTACAGTTTTAAAATTTTAATGCTTTCTTGGTTAAATGTTAATTACATATTTGTGTCATATATTTGTTTAATATATATTTGACAGGTTTGCAAGCGGGTATCCCAATCCTGCTCGCTTTATTGGACACATCCTACGTGCGATGAGGCACGAGGAGTACTGGCCACAGTACTCTGACGTGCTTAAGGAGGTCCGAGACTCCTGGTGGAATGATTTTAGGGTAAGATAAGATATGTTAAAGTTTAATAATTTAATACTTTCTATCAAAGTTTATAATTAATATGTTTAAATTGGTCAAACTTGCAGCAGACTTATTGTTGGCCTGAGCACTCTGACACCGAGGTGTACGAGGCGTTTAGGTTGTTGTGCGGTAAGAAGTACCGCGACTGGATCTACGCCATGAAGAAGGCGTGGAATGAGAAGAGGACGAGGGCTCCAGGTTTCATCGATGATGTCTGGTGCCAGTAAGTACATTATAATAAATATACTTAATTTAATTTCATTCCTTAAATATATGTTATTTTGTATATATTGTATCTATAACAATTTTAACATTTTCACAGGTTTACACAAACGTGGAATTTTGAGGAAGCTAGGGCTGTCGCCGAACGACATAGGCAGAATAGGCTGAGCTCAACGGGGAGGGGGGTGAAGCACACCTCGGGGTCGATCAACACCTCCAAGCACCACTTGCGCATGGTAAGGACTTTAATGTGTTGTATTGTAATTAATACATGCTTTAATTATTAATTCCTCAAAACATATATAACATATTTTATTGTTTTACTTACAGTTTAAATTGATTTGTTGGGTAGTCATGTGGAAGCTATGAAATCCATGGCTGAAAGCAGGGTTCTGAGTGCAAATAAGTTATTTTAGAAGGGATTTGAGTGTCAATAGACTGCTCTAGAACGATTTGAGTCTTAATAGGCTGTTTTAGAAGGGTTTGAGTGTATATAGGCTGCTTTACATAGGTTTTGATTGTAAATAAGTTGTTTTAGCAGGGCTCTGAGTGCAAATAGGTTGTTTTAGAAGGGATTTGAGTTAAAATAGGCTGTCTTAGTAGGGTTTGAGTGTATATAGGCTGCTTTACATGGGTTTTGAGTGTAAATAGGTTGCTTTAGAAGGATTTGAGTGTAAATAGGTTATTTTAGAAGGGGTTTGAGTGTAAATAGACTGTTTTAGAACGATTTGAGTCTTAACAGGCTGTTTTAGAAGGGTTTGAGTGTATATAGGTTGCTTTACATGGGTTTTGAGTGTAAGCAGGCTGCTTTAGAAGGGTTTAAGTGCAAATAGGTTGTTTTGGAAGGGATTTAATTATAAATAGACTATTTTATAACTATTTGAGTCTTAATAGGCTGTTTTAGAAGGGTTTGAGTGTAAATAGGCCGTTATGAAAGGGTTTTGAGTTTAAATAGGCTGCTTTAGAAGGATTTGAATGCAAATAGCTTGTTTTAGAAGGCTCTAAGTGTAAATAAGTTATTTTAGCAGGGCTCTGAGTGTAAATAGGTTGTTTTAGAAGGGATTTGAGTTGAAATAGACTGTCTTAGTAGGGTTTGAGTGTATATAGGCCGCTTTACATGAGTTTTGAGTGTAAATAGGTTGCTTTAGAAGAGTTTGAGTGTAAATAGGTTATTTTAGAAGGGGTTTAAGTATAAATAGACTGTTTTAGAATGATTTGAGTCTTAATAGGCTGTTTTAGAAGGGTTTGAGTGTATATAGGCTGCTTTACATGGGTTTTGAGTGTAAATAGGCTGCTTTAGAAGGGTTTGAGTGTAAATAGGTTGTTTTAAAAGGGATTTGAGTGTAAATAGACTGTTTTATAACGACTTGAGTCTTAATAGGCTGTTTTAGAAGGGTTTGAGTGTAAATAGGTCATTATGAAAGGGTTTTGAGTTTAAATAAGCTGCTTTAAAAGGATTTAAGTGCAAATAGGTTATTTTAGAAGGGGTTTGAGTGTAAATAGACAGTTTAGAATAATTTGAGTCTTAATAGGCTATTTTAGAAGGGTTTGAGTGTAAATAGGCCGTTATGAAAGGGTTTTGAGTTTAAATAAGCCGTTTTAGAAAGATTTGAGTGCAAATAGGTTGTTTTAAAAGGGGTTTGAGTGTAAATAAACTATTTTAGAATGATTTGAGTCCTAATAAGTTGTTTTAGAAGGGTTTGAGTGTAAATAGGTCGTTATAAAAGGATTTTGAGTTTAAATAAACTGCTTTAGAAGGATTTGAGTGCAAATAAGTTGTTTTAGAAGGCTCTGAGTGTAAATAAGTTGTTTTAGCAGGGCTCTAAGCACAAATAGGTTATTTTATAAGGGATTTGAGTTGAAATAGACTGTTTTATAACGATTTGAGTCTTAATAGGTTGTTATGAGAAGGGATTGAGTTGAAATAGTTTGTCTTAGTAGGGTTTGAGTGTATATAGGCCGTTTTATTATTTTTCTTATAAGTTGATCATGTTATACTTAATATGTATTGTTCGCTAATTTTAATTCATTATATTTGTAGAATCGACACTACGGTACCAAGGTACCCTACACTGATTTATTTGTTGCGGCCCACACCACTCTTGCTCCTCTTGGTGCTGATTCGCCGTTTGTCTTTGTCGATGAGACGGCAAAGAAAGCATTTGTAAGTATTACTTAAAATATTTTAATATTATTTTGTATATTAGCTAATTAAAATGTTGATATTAATGTTTTTATGTTTTTATGACACGTAATGACTATAAAGCGAGTATGGACACGCAGTCGCCGACGGGCTTGTCCGACGACCCCAGTGCCGACGCCTTTGTCGGTAACATTTGGCATTCGGTCACTGCGGAGTCACGGAAGAAGAGGGGAGCTCGCCTCCACGGCTTTAGTGACCATGACGCCGCTGTGTTAAGACCAGGCGGATCGACTTCTTCTTCGGCGACCGCGTCTTCTGGTCGAGAAGACGCAGACTCTCGAGCGCTGCAAGAATAGGTCGAGTAGATGCGCAGCTAGCCCCAGAAAGTGCGAAGAGCCCAGCAGATGCATGCAGCCGATCGCCTAGAGCATGCCGATCGGTCATGGAGCAACAGCCTTACTAGGTCTTCTATTGTGCGTAATTTATTTGACACCCTCCACAGTAGACACATTATTTTGGTACTATAATATTTTTTTAAATTGTATATATATTAATTTTAAATTATGTTTTAGTTGTTAATTATAGTTTATTGTTGCAGTGTGTTTATGTGTGTGACTGTGTATATATAAATGCTATATCAGGTGAAATAAAAATTAAATTATTAAATTAAAATTTTTTTTATTTTTGAAATATTTTACTATCTGAGCTCGACGAAATTAATTTTTTTTGTATTTATCGTCGGAACTCCGACGAATTCCCGTTAAAAATTATAACGAAGTTAATTTACTGTCGGATTTCCGTCAGAAACTTAACTTTCTTCCAACAGTAAAATAACAGAATTTTTATGTCTGTCACTTGTTTACTGTCGGATTATTTCTCTGACAGTGATTACTGTGGGAGCTCCGACAATATTTACTGTCGGATTTACTGTTGGATTGAATTACTGTCGAACGTATCGTTTGAGCACGTCCGACGAAATTCATAATTACCGTTGGAATTATAGAATTACCGTCGAATTTCTCCGACGCATTGAGTGTTTTCCAGTAGTGCATATAGCACAATCTAGTATACTATCGGGTTCGGATTCAGTGGCAAAACATGTTTGTGGTAAATACATCTCATTCCTTGGCTCCCAGTTATTTGGGCTTACCAATCAAATAACAATAACGGGCTCACTGATATCGAAATACCGACTAGTATACTATCTGGCTTTCATATTACCTATTATTCATTAACTTGTTCATGTATAATGTTTACACATTCCAATTAATTGTTTGCACATACAATTGTGTTGATTACACTTGCACATGAAAGTTCTTACAACCATAGTTATAAGAATCAAAATGGATTGCCCGATTTGATTTTGAATCGGATCCAAGAACTTGTTGCTGGTATTTATTTCAAGTGTTTGTTTGGTAGGCAATAATCGTAATTCTTTTTTCATGCTATTTGAGCTATCATATAATTAAATTCATGTGAAAATGATATGAAATGGAATGTTCATATAGAGAAAAGTTTCTTCTTCCACCCTTAAATGTAGGTTTGAGAGACATGCAAGGGTTTGCATATTCTTATACACTCCATACGTTTTGATTCCTAATTAAGTAAGCAAATATACAAAATGGAGCCGCCTGCTCTTCACTAAAATCTCTCTAGACTATGACCACCCAATCGCGAATTGGGCAAGTTTTGTACGCTCAAGCCTTTCACTTACGAAATAGAACAAAAGAAATTGTACATGAGAATGAAGTAACAAAGTGGTTTATTGAGATATTTAGTGATCGTTTGGTAAGTAAGAATAACATTTCATTGCATATCGTTTAGTGTATGATGGGATCCTCCCAAATACCCATTCCACGTGTTTTCCACGACAGCCCTAGTAGGTCTCAGCCTACACGACGACCAAGGCAGCTCAACCCTCTGGGTAGCCGAGCATTCCAACCGAGGACTCTGCCGAGGACTCAAGATGAGGTTACTGACTAAAGTTTACTGCCGAGGTTATCATCCGAGCTTAACCTCGGCACATCTCCACAAGTATCCTCGACGACCTCGGCACATCTTTACAAGTATCCTCGCCGAATCAGTGCAAGAACCTCGACTTCCAGAATATCTATCCTCGGAACAAAGTCAACATCAAACATTTAATGCTCACAGTGTGTCAGCATATTTCCTGGAAGAGGCAAGACATTCCCACTGAGAGAAGAGATTTCTTCTTAACAAAGAAACAGTAGCATTTATGGCTTCTCCCCATTTCCAAGGCGAAAACTTCTATCCTGTCCCTGCAGACTGAGAGGAATGGGTTCTCTAATAATCACCAACTCTCCCAGGCCCAGGTGACTCATTTCTTACCTTCTTAACACGCCATCTCTGGCTATAAAAGGGAAGGTATTACTTCATTAAAAACCAAGCTGCATTTACTCCCAAGAACAAACCAAGATACTGGAGAATCACATTTATTACTAGCACTAAACACTCCCATCTTTACTTCCTGTGAGTGATCAGATATCATTTAACACAAAACTGCCTCTACATTTATTGAGATACTGATTCTCATACCGGAGGGTGCTAATCGGGTAAACCCCCAACATCCTTGACGGTGTTTTCATTGTCTTACAGCCAGGAACTCATCTCACTCACGACGATTTGGTCCCGACAGGAGACGCCTTTTAAGAGCGGGGGCACCCTGACCAAAAGCTAGCTGTACACGTGGATCCGACGTGGTCACGAACCTTTTTTTGGCGTGATCAGTGTAAATTTCATTTCATTGTACTTCAAATGTAGAATGAAATGACCAATCTTTTATGCCAAAAAAAGTAAGGGGGAAATTCGAGCCGCTTTCTTTTACACAATTTTCAACCGTTTTAGTTCATTATAATTGTTTCAAACTGAAAAAAGACACTTTTGTTGCAAAATGTCATTTATGTCATTAAAAAACACGGAACGACATGCTATGCATTGCAACATATCGCGATGCACAACATTACACTTACGATGCACAAAACTGTACTAAAAAGTAGTGTTTTTGTGCATCGCGATGCATGAAATTTCCTTAGAAGTTCAAAATAGGCGTCACGCCCGTTCCAAAATTGATGCATCGCGATGCACAAATTGTTGCATCGCGATGCACAAACATTACTATTTTTGTGCATTGCGATGAACAACATTACATTTGCGAGGCATCAAAAGTGTATCGCGATGCACAAAACAGTACTAATGCACAACATTACACTTTCAATGCATCAACGTGTGCATCGTGATACACAAATTGTACTAAAAAGTACTATTTTTGTGCATCACGATGCACAACTTTTATTTCCAATGCACAACTTTTAATCGACATTACATTTGCAAAGTGAAACACCCTCAGTTTATCTCCACCTTGCACGTGGTCATCACGTGCCTATCACGCGACCATGAAGTTCCAGGTCGATGACAAGGTGGCACTTAAAGCCCACCAGAATCGACTAGCTCGAGAGAAAGAGACCGCATTCATCAACAAGCCCGCGAGTTCAGCCGGGAGAAATGATCGAGCTGGTACCCGGTCCACGGCGGATCTCTTCATCTCGGTATGCCTCAACCACGCTGGCACAGAGGATCCCACTGAGCGACCTGGGGGAACATCCCTGGGTGACCTCGTTGGAAACGGGCGACCTGACAAATGCCAGGGCCACCTCGGTGGCATAGAGCGACCTGGTGCAAGCCAGGTCGACCTCTCCCGTGTCCTCCTAGCGCGATGAAGACAAGAGTCCTAATATAATCCTTCTCTACATCTCACTCCTATACGTATAAGGTAACGTGACCCTCAAGAAACGGAAATTACTCCTAATCTGAATCTGATAAGGATTGAGGTCACATCCCTATAAATAGCACCCTCAGCAGGCCTCATAAGGTACGCACATACAGACTTGCTTCTATACTATCACACCTGCACAGCATTGCTAATTCTCACGCCGGAGGGTTATCGCTGGGATAACCCAGCGCCCCTAACGGTGTTCTTTGTTTGACTACAGGTTTTCAGACAATCTTCAAAGCCAATCCCTGCAACGTCCGCCGGAATCCTACCTAGACTACACACGTGGACCAGACACGACACCCAATCCTTTTTTGGCATGATCAGTTTGGTTCCGTTGCCGGGACCTTTGTGTGATCAAGCATGGCATCTTCTAAGCAAGTCTCTAAATCTGCCGCTCCAGCAACAACCCCAGGCATACCCTCCGTCGCTCCGCTTGCTGGCAACTCTCCTGGACAGCCCGACAAAGAGTCACCAGTAATACCCTCATCAAGGCTTCCGCTTCACCAAAACACACGAGCCCAAAAACTGGCCAGAGCGATGAGAAGGAAAGCTTTGGGAAAGAAGGCAGCACAGGCAACCAAAAGCCCAAACTTAACAGCTCGTAATGGCCAGACGCCCACCCCACCTTCCTCCGACGACGAAGGCCCAGGAGACAAGGATGATCTTATCATAATGGATAGCAGGATGCCTCCTACTCAGCAAGAAATCGATCTCGTCGAATTGGAGGAGATACGGAAAGAGAGAGCTTTCTTGGAGAAGCAAAGAGAGCTAGAAAAATGTGAATACGAGCTATCCCGCAAGCTGGCCGCCCAGACGACCCAGCTAGAGCCGAGCTTACACCTATCCCATGACAAGCACCACAATGTTCGACCGAAGGGAGTAAGCAGGAGTCTCGGGCCGACACCATCATGGGGAGGCAAGGATGACGCTCCTAGACGCAGCGATAAAAGCCGGCCCGACAAGCGCTGCGCATCAAACACTTGGCTCCAAGGACCGACCGGGCACCCTGCAGGAGCGACCTAAAGGTAGCATCCACTCAAGGATGGATGGACGAGCTAGAAGTCCCAGCCCGGCAAAGTCCTACAGGTCCCGCCGAATGGAAGACAATGAGGAGCGATTGCGACGACCACAGGAGAGCCATAGCCACCGCTCCAAACGCAAATCTGTCCAACACAAGATCAAAGCAGCCGAGGCAACCTCGCACAAATATTCCAGATCGACGACCATGACCGCCGATCTAAGAGGCGGGAAAGAGCAAGTGACCGGGAGGACGAGGTGCTACAGAAAATGAAGGAACGATTGGAGGCTCTTGAAAGAGGGAAAGAATAGAAGCCTTCAGGAGGCGTAACGGCAGCCTTTTGTAGGAGAATCCGGAATACTCCTCCAAATCATCGCCTGAAGCTGCCATCTTTGAAAAGTTACGCTGGAACCACAAATGCTCGAAGCCACGTATCAAGCTTTGAAGCAAAAATGGGAGTGTGCACTAGAGATTTGGATCTCTGGTGCGTAGTGTTTGTCAGCACGTTTGAAGAAGTCGTCCTGAATTGGTTCGAGGAGCTAGAAGAGGGTTCTATCAGAGATTGGCACGACCTGAAGAAAGCCTTTTTGAAGAAGTACTCGTTAGCAGGCGACCTCCCCAAGAAGGAATCTGACCTATGCGGTATCAAACAGCGACCCAGCGAGTCCTTAGAGAGCTATCTCGAAATATTCAAGAATGTTGCCGAAAAGTTGTTGAACGTCCCCGACAAAATAATAATGGCTTTCTTCCAAGCCGGATGTCGATCTGCCAAGCTCCTGTCCGAAATTGGCATGCGACCACCCACCACCAGTGCGAAAATGTACACTGCCGCACAAAATATTGGGAATGTCGAAAAAACCTTGGCAGACCAAGAGAGGGAGGAGCAAAAACCCTCTGAAACGCAGAAACAAAAGAAAGAAGAAAAGGCCGGTGAACAGAAGGAAGGAGGCAACTACGGGCATGGAAAAGGCAAGGGGAACAATAAATGGGGTAGAAAAGAAGAATTTTACACCCCCTTGAACACAAGCCGAGAGCAAATCATGAACGTCCTCCTCCAGGAAAATAAGATTGTCCGACCCCCACCACTCAAAGAGGCTACATACCCTCGCAACCCTGATAAAAGATGTGCCTACCACAACGGCATCGGCCACACAACTGAGGAGTGCATACAACTAAAAAGAGAGATACAAAAGCTGATTGACAGGGGTGAACTCAAAAGGTACGAGCAGCGAGGGAGGACTCACAGAGATCGGCCTAGGGAGGCCCCGAGGGTTAATACCGATGAAGACGAAGTCCTGGTCAACACAATTACGGAGGAATGGTCGAGCATCACCAAAATAAAAACAGCAATAAACAGCCTCAACCATACTGTCAGCCCGCCAGCCGTTTGGGGGGAAAAGGGGATAACATTCCTACCCAGCGAGCTGGCCACTAACCCCGCCGCGGGGGGACATGCCCTAACCATTGAAGCAAAGATTGGCAGAGGGCGAGTGAAAAGAGTACTCATCGACACGGGGGCAGGGAAGGACATATTATTTTATAAATGCTTCCAGGCAATCGGGCTAGGAAGCTCGCATCTAACTCCGAGTGGAATCAAGCTAGAAGGTTTCACCGGACACAAGGTCGCTGTCAAAGGCACGGTCGACCTCAACGTAGTCCTCGGTACCAAAGATAACTCCCGCACCGAGGTCATCACTTTCCTGGTCCTCGACATCCCCTCTCCATACAACGCTATTCTGGGACTCCCGACCCAGATCAAATTTGAAATGGTGATCTCTCCAGCTCATCAAAAAATCAAATTCCCAACTGACAGTGGGGTCGGAGAGGTAAAGAATGATCCCAGAAGCACTCTAAATCACTTGCTGGAAGAAAGGAAGGCCGAGGAAGCTCGGCTCAAAGGAAAACGAAAAATGATTGCAGATCATGAAGAGGCTCCCCCAAAGACCCTCAATGACAAGCGATTGAAGTCCATCATAATTAAGGAACGCTCGGAAACAAACACTTCGGACGAACAGGCATAGCAATTAACGCGGACTGGCCATCCCAGCCCGCAAACAGAGGAAAACACAACTGACGCCGAGCTCGCTGACTCCCCTCAAGCCGAGCTCGACGACTTCCATCAAGACGAGCTCGCTGACTCCCCTCAAGCCGAGCTCGACGACTTCCCTCAAGCCGAGCTCGTTGACCTGCCTCAAGCCGAGCTCGCTGACCTGCCTCAAGCAGAGCTCGCTTCGAATCCTGAGGAAAATCTGGATGACGACCCGACCGACGTGTCCACCACAGCCACCGAGCAGGCCGCCTCATGCCAGGATCCAAATCGCGACTCCAGGAGGCCACCAAAGGTCGTCACAGTAGAAAGCCTGGATCCGAGAGATCAACCAGAAATACAGCCCCACGAAGACCTCGACGAGGTAATCATCAACTTCGACTACCCTGAGCAGAAAGTCAAGGTCGGGCTGGAAATTGATAAAGAGGAAAGGGAAGCAATAATCAAATTCCTCAGGGAAAACAAGGATGTATTCGCATGAAAAACAGAAGACATGGAAGGAATTAGCGAAGAGGTCGCTGTACACAAGCTGAATGTCGACCCTACAATAACTCCTATACAGCAACGACCTAGAATATTCTCTCCCGAAAAACAGGCATGTTAGGTCCGAGGGTTGCTCAGTGTATAGGCTAGAGGGGGGGGTGAATAGCCTATACAGTATGTAATAAAAATTTCATCCAATTTTTAACATTTAAAAATTGAGGAGTAGATGAAATGATTAATACAAGTTTATCATCTTCCTTATTGTAATCGCTAGCCGAAGTTAGAAACATAGGACATCCTAGATCGCAGATGTAGATCATGGACATTCGAATCGCAGATATGAAACATGCGGTTGGAAGATATATGTTGAACTTAGGCGATGGAAATGAGTTTGAGCGGCGGAAGAATAAACAAAGATAAGTTTAACAATTTAGATTAAAGTAACGTAAAGATTTGATATAAAAGAGAACTTGACAGTTGACTATAATCTGTATTAGATGCATCATTTACTTTCCTTAAACAGATTGCACATGATAAAGCAAATTATACAAGAAAGAGAAATCAAGGCTGAATGTAACAAATATATATATTATATTAAAATTCAGCAGAGGTTTGCTCAAAGGCAAACATGCTTAGTACATCAACCTAGACTCTCTATTCTAGCAATCTCCTTAGGAAAAAGAAGGAGAAATGAAGAAAGCGAAATTAAATATATCGAAAATACATTAGAAGATGTACTTAATATTTATTAAGACATCTTCCTGTAGTTTCAACTCGATATATTTGTTGTGAGAAGAGAATATTAGGAGTTGTTCAAATAGCAAATATTTGAACAACTGAGTGCTAAGCACTCGACCAAATATGATGACACCTTATTGCACAATCGGCACACTTATAATGTAGTATAAGTGCCGATATGAATGCAACTGGACATGTAAGTTCGGCTCTTCATCGGACATCTTCAAGCTTGATCCGCTTCAACGATCTGTAAGATACTTGGTCTCTTTACTGGATGATGAAGTTGAGGCCACTGAAGAGACTGAGTTCTTCGAAGGAAGAAGAACTCAAATCAACAACAAGGTTGTTGATCAAGCAGAGCTTCTCAGCTTTTGGATTTTCTTCGCTCTCTCTCACAAAGTGTTTGTTCTTACACTTGTGATTTCTCACTCTGAAGGAGTGGTTCTGGATTGAAGAAATGAAGATCAATACCACAACCTTTCTCAAGCATAAGCATACACAGTTTGTGTGTTCTAGTGCTTGTGCTCTCTCTCTTGTGCTATTTTGAAATGAGGATGAGAGTCTTCTTATATAGCTGGAGAAGAAGAGGTGACCGTTGGTGTATTGAATAGGTTTATGCCCGTTGGTGATCTGAATCTCATAATGCAGCAGAGTACATTTTTGGATTTGTTGGGCAAAGACCTTCGATTAGGTTTGAGTCTTGAAGATGATCGTGACACAGCCGACATAGTTGGACGTGTCGAGCTTAGCTGGATGCGGTTGATTGATGTGGACGTATCATTGCTTTGGCCGGAGTGCAGTGTCCCGTGCTTGGCCTTTTCGAAATGAAGCTTTGAAGACCGCGAACACTTCGAAGAGGAAATGTCTATTGGATAAACGTGAAGGTGCAGACATCGATGCGTATCTTGGATTTGTCAGACAGATCTTGTAACGGATCTATTTTGGCTTGAAGTGCGTTGAGTAACGACCGATGTATCTCGTGATCTTACGGTTTCTCGCGGTTGTTCGATGAGGATTTGGCCGATTTCGAGATCCGCCATTATAGAACTGGCGATGTAGAAACCGATGGTCACGATGTTCCTCTTGAATAAATAGCTTCTCTGCAGTTGTTCGATGAAGTGCTTTGGCGGATACGAGAATCGCCGATATAGAACTGCCGATGTAGAGATGGCTATTTAGGCGATCATAGCGAAGGGAAATGTCTGCTAGTGAGACATGCCGATAGTCACGTCACCGGCAATTTGAAGAGCTTGATTCATATGAAGGTTTGTCATCATTCGGTAGGACAAAGACTCGGATATGTACAAAGACTTCCTAGTCTAATGACCTATGCATTGTTTCAACAAGCTGCCACACTAACCGTACGCGCCCTTTTAGCCACTTGTGAAACATGCGTTGTAATGGGAACAAGCAAATCACTGTGTTGGAATATGCATACATATATATCACTGATTTACGTGCATATTCCTAACAATCTCCTCCTATTTGCTTGGGACCATTACTACAATTGACTTATACATATAGCTCTTTAAAGCAGTTGTTCAATCCTTAGTAATAACATGCCACTACTGAATATTCAGTTTATATCAAGGCATGCCCTAGGTTGAACTTACAAGCGATAGCGTATGTATAGTCACCTATTGCTAAGTATTTACAGACTCAATAAATGAAAGAACAAATACGAAGCAATAACTGAAATGATTGTTAGGCAAATGATAATATTGCCTTAAGAGTGTGTTTCTTGCATCGGATGATCTGAAGAATGTTGCTCAAGCAAGAAGTAGAAAGTATAAGTAACTTGTTATCTAGTTCTTAATCGAATTGATTAAGCATCTTCATCTAGTCAGCGTATTATAATAGTCATATAGTATTTTGCTGTATGGGTAGATACACAATCTTACAACAATTCTACAAGTTGTCTATCTCTCCTCCTTAATATTTGTCTATCTCTTCTCCTTAATATTTGTTTATCTCTCCTCCTTAATATTTGTTTATCTCTCCTCCTATTTGCTTATCTCTCCTCCTATTTGCTTATCTCTCCTCCTTAATGAATATTGTTCTTAATAGTGTTAATCCTACTATAATTTCTTAAGGCCTAACTTCCTTCATAATCACTTGGGGCCATTACTTCCTTATTATAATCTCTCCTCCTTAATGGTTCATTGATTATTTGCAATTTTCACAATCTCTCCTTCTTTCCTCCTTACTAGTTGGGGTTATTACTACTTCACACATTACTACTTCACAATCTCTCCTCCTTAATGGCCACAAGTTAAAGATAGATTGATAGTTATCAATTGAATTATGGAGTATTAGAAACTAAATATGAGAGAGAACATGCTTATGGTAATTCATAAGGTATGAATTTTGACAGGTAGAGGGAAGGAAATTTGGTCTTGTTAAATGCTGTCTCTTTAGAAATGCCGAAGTGATTTGCTGGATGTAATTCTGCAGAGAATATAGACCGTATCGAGTAAATACAGTTACTTGTCATATTTACAAACTCTTAGTGTGCAGATAGCTTATGATACACAATTTTCATGTATGAGACATACATAATAGGATATCGAGGTTAGGAATTGTGTTTCCATTGCTTGTAAGAAGATTTTACAAGAATGTAGTGTGACAAGCTTTATTTTGTAATAGGAGTATCAAATAGGGTAAGCTGTTTAATTAGTGATACCAATTGGTGAGTAGTAAATCATTCAAAATAGTCTCCTCCTTAAGGTATATCAAGTCGAAACAGGCAAGTAAGGTTGAGTCTTATGCTGACTTTTGTTAGATGCATGAGATATTCATCTAAAACATGAGATGTAAGATTTGCCTACGAGGCATTGCTGAAGTTCATCAAGAAAGTAAACTGCAGGCATAAACGAGTATGTACCAGGACAAATTTTGAATACTTAACTCAAAAGAAAATGGCAAAAGTAGATAAACAGATGTTCACAAAATTAAACACGTTACCTATTTATCATAATAAAACAAAAGAGGATTAGTTTGATAAAACAGAGACCTAGCTAGTCATTCTAATGAGGTAGAGTTAAAGGATGAAGGTCTGCTGATTCTAATCGAAGGGAACATTGACCGCTGAATTTGACGCAGAATGAGCGTTTGCTGGTTGAAGCTCCTCCTGAGATGAGGGTTGCTCAAGGTGAGCATTTGAGGCGATGGGAGCAGGGGCAGTAGTAGCGGTACTGTCTCTTGTGGGAATCCAAGGGATGAAATTAGATACATTGTTCCTGGGGTCTCGAAGACGATTCCTTACACGACGAGAGATTCGACGAGGTCGTTGAATCACTTGAGGAAGAGGAGTGGCAAGAAGGACCATCATACGATGACGCCATTCAGTGTGGGAGATGGGTCGATGAGGTGGACTGGGCAGATTTGGTGAACACATGATGCAAATGACTCTATTGGTGGAGAAATTTTGAGGTACGCAGAAGTCAGTTTGCTGTTTTTGGAGACTGATACCAATTTTATACCACTTTTTGAATTTTTGAGAAGATGAAAGGGTTTCTTGATTAGAGGAATGGGAAAAGACATTTTGGGGGCTTAAAGAAGTGAGTGCATTTAATGACATAGTAATGATAGTCTGATTTGGGATTATGTCATCATGCTTAGAGTAATTATGGCTAGTACATAGGCAGTCTAGAAGATATTTATATTAATATTATTTTCAAACAAGAGGTTTAAAATTAATTTGTGACCAGATTAATTTGATTGCCTTTATTGTGATATTAATGGGTACAACTGCTTCTAGAGATATTATGAGCTGTTATTTTACTTCAAGCGAGTTGTTTGAGTAAATTAATCAAAAATAGAACGGCATTGGTTGTTTAAGGACGAATTGGGGACAAAACAACTTGACCAAGCCATATGACACAGTTGTACATGACACATATGTGGAAGTTTTAGATGAATGTGTCTTAAGATTGTCTGATATCAATCTTGAAGTCTGATACCAATTTTGAGAGATTTAATGAGTCTTTTAATGGATGAAGACACTATCAGCAGGTTGTATTGGATATTTGCTAAAGTAGGAACTGCTGATATCAATTGTTATGTCTATTATTGGTAGTGTGATTAATATCAGCTAAGGTAAGGACAGCTGATACCAATTGAATAGACTCTATTTATAATGGACATCAATCTATTTAAGATTAATAAAGCTTAGTAAGAACATTAAATAGACCAAGTATGTGAGATATTGAATGTGTACCTGAAGTGATGTCCGTTCTTCTTTCTGTCCAACAGATCTAGGTCATTTACATCAAAAGAAGAGATCTGCAGACTAGAATTGATCTGAAGAGAGTGAGACGTAGCCTATATACAGCAGGGGTCATATCGGCTGTTCACTCCTGAGGAAGGACTTAATATTTGAAAATATTAGTCTTCCCAAGAATTCTTGAATGTCGACTATCTTGAGGATAGGTCGAGTTACTAGAGATTTTTAACTACATCCTTTTTGACAAAGAATCTCATGATAAGGTGTAGCGAGTGTTTTGAATTCAATCGTATACCAATTAGTGTTGAGCCATTATAATGGGAACAACTAATCAAGCCTTTATAACTACAATCTCATAAGGTACATAAGATTTTGTAGTTGTCGTTACTAAGAACACAAAGTCTTTGTTGAATTGTCTTGAAAGGTTCGATTTAGCGGACACCGTTGTTCAAAGCATTTACTAATAATCTTGACCTTTTAATCATGAAGGATAGAGATTGAGTAATAGCAGATTCCTTGATAGGTTGACATGAAGGTCATGAATACTGCAGTCTGCCTATTTGTTAAGAGACTATAGGTTTTGGCAGAACTTGAATTTACTCATTGTGAAAAGATTAAATTCTGAAAGGCAATTATCATGGTGTCTAAGGATGAAAGTTAAGCAGTAGTAGAAGACCATAACTCGATGTAGCAGATTGTTCAAGAATGGTTTGCTGATGGGATGTCAGCAGAGTTTGTGTCTTGGTAGAGTGATCATTTCATTAAGAACAATTCTTTTAATCACCAGAATAAAATGGAGATAATTAAAGAATAATAAGTTTGATCAACACACTTTAACACATTAGTTCATGCTATCAAAGGAATGCAGACAAGTAGATAAGCATGAGAAAAAGTTGCAGAGCTTGTATTCAATAATCCAAGTAGTTTTACACGGTGTGTTGCAAGGATCAGCTGATTACAAGAACAATACAACTGGATTTTTGACTGAACTGCAGATTACATGAGAAAGATACATAATGATTCAATTTACAGAAAGAAATACATGTTACAAATTTGAGTCCTATAGGTCCTAATCCTAGACATTAGATGAGGAGACATCAGTCAAGGATTTAGAAGGAGTTGGATGATAGGAAGATGGCCGTGTTCTTTTTGATCTCCTCCAACTCTCGGGGGAGGCAGAACATCTTCACTTCTTCGGATCATTAAAGAATCATCGAAGGGTGATGGCCGTCAAAGATGTACTGCTTGGCCCATGAATCCCCTTTGATATTCACAGGGACTTATGGTCGTTGTTAGCAGTTCGTCATCTTTGTCAATTCCATATTAGCTACTTAATTCAGCAGAACTGAATTATCTGCATCGGCCATCTTTGAGGTGATGGTCGGCATACCTACATATAACCAGAAGACTTGTTGCACATGGCAATATGTTAAATGTTTTCCAAACATTTGACATTTCTTTTCTGGGATCTTTTCTGTGAAGTTCAAGTATGCAAGCAGACTTCCAAAAGTGGAATGAGTATGTGCTAATTGATTTTCCCAGTGATTCATCTGTAGACATTTTAGAGTATCAATGAGATTGATAGCTAAAAGTTAGAAGAGAGAATGAAATCTCTTTTACAGGCATTAATTGATGGTTTTCTATCTTACTTTTAAAACTAATTGACTAAAAGAGTTCTTAAGTGTTCTGACAATCATGGTTTGCAGCATATAAATCATGCTTGATGGCAAACTTCTATGATTATCGGACGAGACAAAAGAAGATCTTTTTATCAATTGTTTTCTCAACAAGACTGTGGAACCATAATTAATGATTTCTGATACACAAGACTTGATGCAATTTCTCTCATGCTTGGTAACTGTGAATAAGAAAGGATTTTTAGAAAATGATTTTCACAAGATGAAGCTTAATCCAGCCAAGTGCGCCTTCGGAGTAAAGGCAGAAAAATTCTTGGGTTATATGGTGAACGAAAAGGGCATAGAGGCCAACCCGGAAAAAATTCAAGCCCTGATAGACATGAAAGCGCCCAGCTCGATAAAGGAGGTGCAACGATTAAACGGGAGGATCACCGCACTAGGGAGATTTATAGCGAAATCAGCAGAAAAAAGTCTTCCATTCTTCAAAACGTTGCGAGGAAGCAAGAAATTCGCCTGGAATGAAGAATGCGACAAGGCCTTCGCCGAGCTAAAATCTTACTTGGGCAGCCCGCCGTTATTGACCAGCCCGGTACCAGGAGAACGCCTGTACATCTACCTCGCTGCCTCGGACACAGCTGTCGCAGCAGTCTTGCTAAGTGAAAGAGAAGCTGTCCAGAGACCAATATACTACGTCTCCCATGCACTCACGGATGTGGAAACCAGGTACTTGAACGTGGAGAAAGTAGTGTTAGCCCTAATCATAGCAGCAAGAAAGCTCGCCCAATACTTCCAGGCCCATGCCTTGACGGTTTACACCGACCTCCCACTCAGACAGATACTTCACAAGCCAGATATGGCCGGAAGAATGATAAAATGGTCAGTCGAGCTCTCAGGATTCGACATCACATACGAGCAGCGGAAGGCAGTTAAGGCGCAAGTACTCGCAGACTTCATTGCTGAAACATCATTTGTCAAGCAGGGTCAAAACCCGGACGAGCTAGCAAGCCATCCCAGCCCACCCAGGAAGAGTAGCACAGCCAGCTCGCCACATCCTCGACCCTTGCTCCATTGGACACTTTATGTTGACGGCTCAGCTGGCAAGACAGGCAGCGGCGCAGGCCTATCCTTACACTCACCAGATGGAGGAGAATTCAGTAAAGCTCTACGGTTCAGGTTCCAGGCCTCCAACAACCAAGCAGAATATGAGGCCCTGATCGCCGGCCTCGAGCTCGCAATGGAACTAGGGGCTTACCAGGTTGTCATCTTCAGCGACTCCCAGCTCGTCGTGAAACAAATTTTGGGGGAGTATGGGGCTAATCACCCCACATTATTGAAATACTGTGATCTTGCAAAACACCTGCTAGAAAAATTTGAATATTGGGAACTAAAGCAGTAGACGGGGCGAACGCGCGAGCCGACCACCTATCCAAAATCGCATCCTCAGACATCAGCGACCTCCCTCAAGATGTATGGTTGGAAACCCTCGATTCACCATCAGTCAATAAGGAGTAAGCCATGCCCATCAACTCGACAGAAAGATGCTGGATCGATGACATACAAGATTATATCGAGCACGGCACATTACCTGAGGAAAAAGATCTGGCCCAATTCGTAAGGAAGAGAGCAGCTCGCTACACAGTGATCACTGGAATACTATACAGAAGGTCGTTCACCAAGCCGTTGCTCAGATGTGTCCGACCAGAGACAGTAGAAGACCTCCTCGCCGAAGTCCATGAGGGAGTATGTGGGGGCCACCCAGGCGCGAGGTCCTTATCAGACAGGATCCTCTTCCACGGCTACTACTGGCCAACCTTGCGAAAGGATGCGGAGTCTTATGTACAGAAATGCGACAAGTGTCAAAGGTTTGCTAACATCCCAAGACTACCGTCAGTTCCACAGACACCAGTAATTGCAGCCTGGCCATTTGATATGTGGGGAGTCGACCTTATAGGACCCTTCCCAAAAGCCAGGGGAGGTTGTGAATACGTAATAGTGGCAGTAGATTACTTCACGAAGTGGATAGAAGCAAAACCCCTAGCCACCATAACCGAGGAGAAAGCAATAAATTTCATACATGATTATATCTGGTGCCGATTTGGTCTACCTAGAGCAATTGTGTCCGACCATGGCACCCAGTTCTCCACTAAATTCACTCAGAGATGCGAACAAATGAATGTCAGACATTGGAAATCCTCAGTTGCTCACCCTCAAGGAAACGGTCAAGCCGAAGCAGGGAACAAGAAGATTCTTCATGCCTTGAAAAGAAATCTGGATGAGAAGAAAGGTCGATGGCTTGACGAGCTGCCCACTGTGTTATGGGGAATACGCACCTCGGTCAGAGGCTCAACCGGGGAGACACCCTTCACGCTAGCATACGGATCAGAAGCAATGGCCGTAGTCGAAATGGCCTTACCCACATTAAGGGTATCCCATTTCGACGAGCTAGCCAACGCAACAGCTCGGGGGCTCGACCTCGACTATCTAGAAGAAAGGAGGCTAGAAGCAAGACTCAGGATGATCAACTACAAGCAGCTCGCCAAAGCTCACCACGACAAGCGAGTGAGAACAAGATCATTCAACGTCGGAGACTGGGTACTCAGGAAGATCGAAGTGACAGGCAGAAACGCTGGAAGAAACAAACTCTCCCCTAATTGGGAAGGGCCGTTCAGAATTACAGGCATAATCAAAGAAGGGACTTATCGACTAGCTGAACAAGATGGCACACCGCTCAAGAACCCTTGGCATGCGATCATCCGAAAAAATACTATCACTAATGTAACACCGTTGCGAAAGTTATCAATAAAAGAATTCTTCCTATCCAAAATCGATGGCAAGCTTATATACTCTTAAAAGGCTCCTCGCCATGCGAGGTCACCTTACGACCTACTCTTCTTCTTGAAGAAGATCGTAAGTTTTAAAGGCACCTCGCCATGTGAGGTCACCTTACGACCTACTCTTCACCCGCTGAAGAAGATCGTAAGTTTTAAAAAGGCACCTCGTCATGCGAGGTCACCTTACGACCTACTCTTCACCTGCTGAAGAAGATCGTAAGTTTTAAAAAGGCACCTCGCCATGCGAGGTCACCTTACGACCTACTCTTCACCTGAAGAAGATCGTAAGTTTTAAAAAGGCACCTCGCCATGCGAGGTCACCTTACGACCTACTCTTCACCCGCTGAAGAAGATCGTAAGTTTTAAAAAGGCACCTCGCCATGCGAGGTCACCTTACGACCTACTCTTCACCCGCTGAAGAAGATCGTAAGTTTTAACCTTACGACCTACTCTTCACCCGCTGAAGAAGATCGTAAGTTTTAAAAAGGCACCTCGCCATGCGAGGTCACCTTACGACCTATTCTTCACCAGTTGAAGAAGATCGTAAGTTTTAAAAAGGCACCTCGCCATGCGAGGTCACCTTACGACCTACTCTTCACCAGCTGAAGAAGATCGTAAGTTTAAAAGGCACCTCGCCATGCGAGGTCACCTTACGACTTATTCTTCACCAGTTGAAGAAGATCGTAAGTCTAAAAAGGCACCTCGCCGTGCGAGGTCATCTGGCGACCTAATCGGCTGAAGAGGCTCGCGAGTCAAACCAAAGATAGCTCACACCTCGCTAAAAGCAAACACGAGAAGATCGCAATTACAAGCAAGGACCAATAACAAAACTTCTCATTTAAACAAGGAAAAGTGAGAATATACCAAATAAAAGTTACATCATCGCATATTAAAAGACAAATAAAAATTGTTTAAGGCACACAGGCCAGACGAAATAATACAAGATGTTTCATTACAGAGCCCGCAAGCTCAAGTCAACTCGACGCGAGGTCATGGATCAGCCCGACTTTCCGCCTCATAGACCGCTTTAGCGTGAGCCTCCTGGTTGGACTTGGTCCCCTCGAATTCCTTCAACTTAAAATCCCCATCAAAGTCCACAGTGTCGCCATCATCCAGAGCATCAAGTAGATACGGTACATTGTTACTAAAGGGAGAAGGGGGCGCCCAGGCATCTCGACCTTGTTCAGCATCTTTCCTCGAAATCAATTCGAGCTCCATAGGTCGGTAGGGAACGAGCTCGTGACCATGACGGGCGAGGTCCCCCCTATGCTCAGCACTACCCCACTTGATCAGATCCCTGAGGGACACTCCACACGTAGCGGCCACGCGCAAAATCTGAGCCTTACCCTTCTCATAGTATGAAAAGAGCTCACTGCGATAGGACTGGGTCTTTTTGTACTCGCTGATAGCGGTCATCGAGCTAGATGCCTTCTTAGCCGCCGCCAACTGACGCTCGAGGTCGCCAATCTTGCCTTCCAAGCTTAGCTTTGTCTTGGTCAGCTCGCCCTGAGCGTTGAAGGTCTCGCCTCGAGATGTTGACAGCTCGGTTTTGACCCCAGCGAGCTCAACCCGCAAACGCGCGACCTCTTCAGAAAGCTTGTTCACAGCTTCAACCTTTTCCGCAGCTAAATCTTGACTTAGCTTCACATCACTCTTCGACTTCTCCAGCTCTCCCTCAAGTTCAGAGATACGGACGCGAGATGCATCAAGATCCGCTTTGTTCGCACCCTCACTAACGCGCTTCTCAAGATCCGCGACCTGTGTCCTCAACGCTCTCCTTTCCTTGTTAGCAGCAGCCAGCCTGTTGGTATACGACCTGATAGCCGTAGCCGCCTGAAAAACGAACTGGACGTTAGATTAAACAATAGCCAAAGGCAAGTAAAACAAAAGACAACTTACACTTATCAAATTGCCTCCCACAATTCCAGCGAGGTGGGAGGGAGAGTATCCATCATACACGGTGCCTAGGTCGTCATTGCAAATTTCCAAAACGGCAGCCTTCCCGATTTCAACACCTCGAGCAGCATGACTCGGCTCCTGCTCCGCTTGTCTTGGGGTAGCCGAGCTAGAGGGAGAGGGCGTACCCTTAGCTGGACTGGTCATACTGTGCACATCTCTCTGGACACCCTCATCAGACACAGTCACCACTGCGGTCTCTTCGATTCTCAGCTTCTTCGGGGGCCCAGATCCGGATGACGACCTGGTCCTCTTCCCCGCCGATTTTGAGCCAGTGATCTCCTTTCCTTTATCTGCAGCTACGGACACAGTGGGAATCACCTCGGTGGTACCCGCCAGGTTGGCCGCCACCCGAGCTCGACCGAGTTGTTCCGAGCGAGCAGATTTCGCTTGGAAGCGCTTTCCCGAGCTCCCCCTCATGGCGTCGAGGTCTTCCATATCTACCAAAAAAAAAAAAATACAAGTCAAAAACAGTTGGAAATATCAAAGCAACTGAACAAAATTCAATGAAGCGAGGTAAACCAATTATCAGACAGCCTTTCTCTGAATCTCGCCAACAATCAGGGCAATACTTTCGGAATATCAGATCATGATGCCTGTGCCAGCCCGGAAAACACTCGAACCCAGGGAAGGTACACATGGGTTCGAAGCTAGCTGTCCTCTTCGATGACAACCCCGCAATATACAGCAATTTCTCATTATTAATGATTTCCCTCCAATCATAACACCTCACTTGGGTACCACCTCGAACCCCCAGGGGCACCTCGAGAGCCTGCTTAGCGAGCTTGTCGTAGTCATCCAGCTCGGTAAGACGAACTAGTGTGTAGGGCTCTTCTACTGGCACCCTAAAATTCCAGCCTAATCTACTCTCCACCATGACAACCTTATCAGCCCAGTAAGGAACTTTGCCTGGAGGGTCGGAAAACAACTTCACTCCATAGTTGTGGCTTTTGGCTTGCAGACGATTGTTGTTCCTATCAAGATGGAAGTAATAGCAAAATAGGGACATGGTTGGCTCAAAACCTAGTAAGCGAGTACATACGATGAAACACAGAAGAATCCTCATAGTGTTCCAAGTAAGGTCGAGAGGGACCGTCGAGGTGACGTCTAAAAACTCACATATAAAAGGATCAAGGGGGAAGCGAAGCCCTAGATCAAAAAAGCTAAGGTAAAATCCAACAGAGCTCCTCGACTTCCTTAAAGTATTCATGTCGAGCATTGGGTCAGGGGTGAAACCGAGGTAATGGTCAGGATCGCAAAAGAAGCTCGAGGACCATGTGTCCAAATCGACGAGGTAATCTGTTTCGCCGATCCACGAAAGGCACGACCACTAACACTCTCTTCGGTAGCGCCCTTTGGTTTCTTTTTCTTGGGACGAGGAGCTCGCAAAAGATAGTTTGCGTCGGAATAGCTCGACGAGGTCGAAAAACTTGGCCCAGCAGCCGAAGTGGAAGACCGAGCTGGCTTGGTCCGGGCAGCTCGACTTTCATTAAAAAACAAATATAGCAAGCTCGTCATGGCTGCATCGTATCCATCAAAGATTCTCATAGAAGTACCGAAGGGGATATTATCGGCCTTAAAGGGGTCATCTTCGGGGACAACCAAGCCTTCTAAGTTCGCTCCCCAGGCAACCAACAAATCACGAGCTTCACTTGGTAACACGACCTGCCAATCCCCATCCTCGCATTTAAAAATTGCACTCCCCTTTTGCGGCCTAGCAAAAAGCGGACCTGGATTTGCGCGTTTTACCCTCATGGTCGTACAAGGAGAACACGAGGAAGACGAGCTAAAAGAAGAAATGATTCAAGAAAGAAATGAACGCCGCTACACTATTACGATGGCCTGAGGTACGGTCACTACGGATGATCCTAAAGAAAACCGCTGGAAAAATGCTGAAAGTGAAAGAAATGTAAGCAAAAAGGACAAAGGACTAACCTAGACTGAGAGAAGGGAGGCGCAAGTGGAGGATTGAAAGGATGAGAGCTTCTTTGAAGGAGAGAGAAGCCTGCCGAAAATCGTCTGAGACGCCGGAATAGTTGAAACTTTTGGACTTGTGCCCTAAAACACGATGGATTGATTACTTATAGGATCCGAAATATCCCGGGTCGACCCAAGCATAAGGCACGGACTTTGGAACGACGGGGTCTTAGATTGGAATGGTAACCGCCTTTCTTTGAAAATTTGAAAAACTCTGACACAAGGAAACGCCTCGGAATTTGCGAATAATAAATGCGCACGCATATCGAAGAATCAAGTACAGTAAGGAAGTTCGACCTGGGAATCAGTACGTTCTCCTCAGGGTATGCTCAGCTCGGTCCAGGGACACGACTTCCTGAGTACGAGGATAAATCCTCTCTCATGAAGTAGGGGGGCTACTGAAACACCCTCGGTTTATCTCCACCTTGCACGTGGTCATCACGTGCCTATCACGCGACCATGAAGTTCCAGGTCGATGACAAGGTGGCACTTAAATCCCACCAGAATCGACTAGCTCGAGAGAAAGAGACCGCATTCATCAACAAGCCCGCGAGTTCGGAGAAATGATCGAGCCGGTACCGGTCCACGGCGGATCTCTTCATCTCGGTATGCCTCAACCACGGCGGCACGAGAGGATCCCACCGAGCGACACTGGGAACATCCCGGCGACCTCGTTGGAAACGGGCGACCTGACAAATGCCAGGGCCACCTCGGTGGCATAGAGCGACCTGGTGCAAGCCAGGTCGACCTCTCCTGTGTCCTCCTAGCGCGATGAAGACAAGAGTCCTAATATAATCCTTCTCTACATCTCACTCCTATACGTATAAGGTAACGTGACCCTCAAGAAACGGAAATTACTCCTAATCTGAATCTGATAAGGATTGAGGTCACATCCCTATAAATAGCACCCTCAGCAGGCCTCATAAGGTACGCACATACAGACTTGCTTCTATACTATCACACCTGCACAGCATTACTAATTCTCACGCCGGAGGGTTATCGCTGGGACAACCCAGCGCCCCTAACGGTGTTCTTTGTTTGACTACAGGTTTTCAGACAATCTTCAAAGCCAATCCCTGCAACGTCCGCCGGAATCCTACCTAGACTACACGCGTGGACCAGACACGACACCCAATCCTTTTTTGGCGTGATCACAAAGAATCAAAAGTGTGCATTACGATGCACAAAATTATACTAAAACGTTGAAAACAATGTATCGCGATGCATCGTGTTTTAAGTTGTTATGGGGGCAGTTTTGAAACAATTGGTCAATTTATCACTTAAAATGAACTTAACCCGTTGAAAACAATTATGATTGACTAAAGAAGTTGAAAATCCTACAAAAAGTATCGGCTCACAATTATTCCAACAAGTAATTAAAGAAAAATAAAGGGTGAATTACAGGCCGGTTCCTTTTTAAACATTTGTAATCGCTCCAGTCCACTCATCTTTTTTAAAAACCGGAAAAAGGCATTTTTGGGACAAAAAGACGATTATGCCATTAATGAAAGAAAAATACGCGCACTTCAGTAACCCAATGCATCGCGATGCACTACTTTGGCATCGCGATGCACCACTTTGGCATCGTGATGCACCAATTGTTGCATCGCAATACACCACTTTTGGCATTGCGATGCAACAATTGGTGCATCGCGATCATCACAGCGCGCATGCATCTCAGCGCGCTTTAGGGAACCAACGCATCGCGATGCACCAATTGTTTCATCGTGATGCACTATTTTTGGCATCGCGATGCAACAATTGGTGCATCGCGATCATCGCAGCGCGCATGCATCTCAGTGCGCTTTAGGGAACCAACGCATCGCGATGCACCACTTTTGGCATCGCGATTCAACGATCATTGCAGCGCGCTTTAGGGAACTTGATTTTCGTTTACCTTTTGGGGGCGTTGCCCTCGAACCCCCACGAGGGACGCTGTCCCCTCGACCCCTGCGACTGACCGGCGGTCGAACCCGTGCGTTGCCATCTGCGATTGGCGAATTAAATCAGTCCAAGAACATCTTCCTCTATTTTCGGACAGCACACTGTCAAGCTTGATTTGAAGCTCAAAAATAGTGTTTTTTGGTAGAAAAATTATGCACAAATATAGTACTAAGTTAGGATAATAATATGAGATTGATTTTAAACAAATTCAAGCTTAAAACAGAGATTTAAGTGGCCAAAACAGCTCAAGAACAAAGAAAAATGGGATGAACTCAAAAATTTGAATTTGATCAAATTCGTGTTTTATGCATGAAAATTGATACCCAAACATGAGGAAAGACTATATTAACAACATAAAATCATTTATACATCAATTTGGATCTTAAATCAAGCAACCATGTTGTTGAGGGTATTTTAGGAAGAAAATTTTCAAAATTCCTTTTAGCGGTTAAAAAAAAAAAGGTGTCTTGGAGAGAAAAAGTTTGAAAAAGTGGGCCAAAGAATTTATCCAAAAATAAATGATGAGAAGAGAGAGAAACATATCAGATTGGTTTAGTGAATGGATCCACGAACCCAACTGCTTATTGACAAGCCCAACTTTCCCACTGGGCTCTTTCTCGTTACATTTGAGCCCAGTTTTTTGGAATTTCTAGTCCATAGCCCTCTTCAATTTCAAACAAATATTTTCCCGGTTTCCTCCATTTCACTACACTGGTAAAAAGTACAGTGAGAAGAGAGAAAAATGGAGATGAAAAGCCCTCCGCCGTGTCCCAACTCCGTCACCGTCCGGCGAAACCCTCCAAGAAGGGCCAGAGCTACCCCTTCCTCCGTCGCCGCTTCCCAATTCCTCCCCTCCATCTTCAACCAAAACCATACCTTCTTTCCCCATTGAAGACATTCTCTCAATCAACATTCCCCAAACTCTAACCAATTAAATCCCCCAATTCCACCATTACCCTCAATCGAAGACCCGATTTCTGAAAACTTGAAAGTTTTCTTGCGAATTCGACCACTCGACACCAACCAGGGTTCTATTAAAAACTCCAAGAACGGGCCTCAAGCTACGAAAAGTAAAAATGTTTGGCCTCAAAACCCTAGCGCCAAAATAGCTCCAAAAGCTAAGCCGAAGAAGAGCGAGATTTGTCTTAAGGTCAATGACTCACATTCGGTCACTCTTTGTCCTCCTCAAAGTTTACAAGATCAAAGGCGTATCAAGACTGAAATCTACGAAGGGTTCTCCCATGTTTTCTCCGCTGATTCATCTCAGGTTATTCTTTACATTTTATTTAATGGGTTTATGGTAAAAAATGGTTCTTGTTAATAGGGTGAAGTGTGCAGTAGTTCTGATGGATTAAACTTGTAACATTCTATTGAATGATGAGTTTTCCATGAAAGAGTGGTGATTGTCAGTGGGATTACTTATTTTTCACACATATATATTTATATATTCCTAAATTGCTGTGTAGGATGAGGTTTATGAAAGAATGGTGAATCCATTGGTCGAGGATTTTTGAAGGGCAAGAGTGGAATGTTGGCAGCATTAGGGCCTAGTGGATCAGGGAAGACTCATACTGTTTTTGGGTCTGTTAGGGAGCCTGGTATGGTTCCTCTTGCTCTTCGTCGGATTTTTCACAGGCAGAGGGCAATGGAAGAAAGTCTTCCAGGTAAATGGCATAAAAAGCTATGTTTTGGCCTTCAATCTTTTTCATTTTTGTTTCTTTAATTTCATCATTACATATCTTTCTCTAGCATAGTTGACTTTAGTAGATGGGGCCAAATGCTGAAGTGAGTTAATGGCTGTTTATTCTGCTTTTGTATTAAGAAGGTAGAATTCCTTTTGGTGTCCGGGGTGGAAGGTGGGAGGGACGGGGGTGGAAGGTGGGAGGGGAGGGAATAATATGTGAAGTCCTCAATTTGATTTAAGTACTCGCGTTGGTTTTATGACATTATACTATGACTACAGGACATTCTATCTTTCGATGTTTGAGATACTTTCGGAACGAGGGAAGGGGAGAAGGTGCTGGATTTGTCTGAAGATGGAGATGATGTATGCCTGCAGCAGTCAACGATCAAAGGCTTACAAGAGGTTTCATACTGTTCCTGCTTGACTACTGAGTTAAATTGTTATATCGCCACGAGTTTCTTTTATTAATCTTGTATTTTGCTTTTGTATGGATAAGATGATTGACATTGTATTCTGTTTCTATTTTGATACATGCATGCAGGCAGCCATTTTTGATGTTCAACATGCTGAGTCCTTAATAGCGCGTGGAATGTTGAAGCGTGCCACAGCCACGACAATTCGAATAGTCAGTCTAGGTGTGTGGCAATAAGAAACCTTTTAACTTTTCTTTGATAATGAAACTTACAGATTTCACCTTTGTGTATTGTGAGAAGCTCTAAGAATTGTTTAGTTAGTCAAATGAGGTTTCATATTCCATGCTCCGAAAGGCATGATGACATTACATCTGGTCAGTTGGACTTCATAAGTTTTTGAGGCTTTATTTACGGATGCCAATTCCTTAGTGGCTTAATATTATGCAAACAAATCTGAAATGATTTTTCCCCTCACCATCATGGTTTTAGCTGTGGCTTGTTGTTTCTTACCATTATGCTTTTGGATATGTGACTACCATTTTACATGTAACCAACCATGAGTCAGTCACTTGCATGTTCTTCTAAATGTTAATCTGATATGTTACGAATTATTTTATCTTTCTTTTGCATTCATGATTAATTAATTTCCTTGCAGCCGTTCACAATGCATCATTAATATCCGCTGTGGGCTTAACAATATTGACGTGGAATCTGATGCTCAATCAAACAGTGCTCTCTTGACAATTGTTGACCTTGCAGGTGCTGAAAGAGAAAAGAGGACGGGGAATCAGGTACAAATCCTTTCGTGCGACTTACGAACTACATTCTTATACACTTTAAGCTGTGATACTTGGAATATCTATGTTTGTTAGTGACTGGTAAACCCTTGTGGTTATAGCATATATTTTGATCATTTGATTAAATTCAGTAAATCTGCCTGAGGAAATTAGATGATAGGATATTTATTTGTTTTCCTGTAAAGAGTATTCAATCCTTTAGTTGTAGCAGCGCAAAAATGGTAGGAGAGAGTGAAAGCTGAAGTAGTTAAATATATCGATTCCACAATAGAGGTTCAAAAGCTCAGGTACTTTTTCCAACATCAACAAGATGATATGACCTTATATAGAAATGGGGATCTCTTTTGACGTAAATTGTTAGACCTCTTATTGTGGAATTCACTAGCTGCTTAATATCAACACGTGTATGATGTATCAAAGTGGAATTGTTTCGATACAGTGTTCTGGTTTAATGATTGTTAGTTTATTACATGCACGAATATCGTAACAGGAATGAATATCAAGTTAGTGCCGAACATTATAGTGATATAAGTTGTCTGACATGAAGGTAATGATGAGTCTATGATCAATTTTACTCATTTATATTTTCACTAACAAGAGGAAGTGAAATCTATATATTATTTCAATGATATTGAAAGATGAATACCACTTGGACATGGTCAGGTATCTGAACTACTGCATTTGACTTACATCCCTACTTGTACGTGAATCTGTTATCAATCATACGCCATAACTGAAGTCTGAATATGAGGAATCAGTACAACTCAGCGTTGACCCAATTAAGTACATGTTCCTGTTAAGTTACCAACTCATCTAAAAGCTTAAACTGTTAGATAGGGGCCCAACAATGTATATCAATCTCAACACTCCCCCTCACGTGTGACTCGTCCACACGTGGAGAGACGAACAAATATGCACCATCAGGGCATCACAAACCAAACAGAGTGATAACATGCACTCACAATATTTCAGGTAACAAATGCAAGTGGGACGACTCGAACCCACAACCTTGCCAAACCAGAGCTTTGATACCATGTTAAGTTACCAACTCATCTAAAAGCTTAACAGTTCCTATTAACCTTTCAACTTTATCTAATGCCTAGGATCTTAATGGTTTAGGTTTAGAGGTCGAGCATAGAAACCATCTGTTAAATGTTTCTACTACATATAATTACAATAAAGTTATACTCTTCTATGGTCTTGAAATTATAAGACCTTACTGGACCACATACAAAGAAACATCAGACCTGTCTCAGATAGTGTTTGCTTCCTCTGGGTAGCTCCGCATGTGTTGAGCTATATGCAAGAAATAAAGGAAGGAAATTCCAAATCTTTATCTTTCATGTGCTCTTTGCATCTTGCATTGACATTAAAATTATTCGTAATGCCAATCCTTATAATAATGAGCAATTGTTCACACTTGGCCACCTGCATACTTCTCTGTGCCACAAGTTAGATGTCTTGCTTGCTACGTTGGGTGTTTATATGTACACACCCATGGTCCCAAAGTTATTGCTTTCTGAGTTACAGTTTGATTTTCTTGTCGCCTAGTTACTGCATTACATTTTTCCCTGGTTGGGGGGAAGGAGGGGTAGAATAATTGATATGAATACAGGAGTCGTGCTTTAAATCTCTGCATGGGTTAATACTAACTTGCTCACATTATATGTTTACTAGTTCCATCTACTCAATGATAGTTACTATGTGTCCCTGTCTCCCTGATTTAAATTATGGTTTCATTCTTTTGCAGGGGGCTAGATTGCTTGAAAGTAATTTTATTAATAACACATCAATGGTCTTTGGACTGTGTTTGAGGGTATGTGACATGAATTAATTTCGTTTTATCCCAATATTTTAAATGGTGAAGTCAGAAATTTACTACTTTGGTTATTCCCTCTCTCTCTCTCTCTCTCTCTCTCTCTCTCTCTCTCTCTCTCTCTCTCTTGTGTATTTGTTGGCATTCACGTCCTTGTGCATTAGTGTCTGTGTTTCTCAGTTAAATTTTCTTTTCAGTCATTATTGGAGCACCAGAAGAACCCCAAGAAACCATTGCAGAAGCACTTTCAAAGCTCCTTGGTAATGCCATATTGTTTACTCCAGTTGTTACTACCCTAGTACATTTTTGTTTCGTACCTTGCCTGCTCTCTATTGCTTTGTACACCTTGTCATATTTCTATCAAGTTTATGCAAGAGAAGATCTGATGCTAGATTTCATTGGACAGTTAACTAGATATTTACGGGATTATTTGGAAGGAAAAAAGCGGATGACTTTGGTATGGTGTTCTTATTCCTACTATGATTTACTCATATATAGTGTTACAATTAAGTTAATTTATGTCTCCTTAGAATGTGGGTTGATCTTATCTCAACCATCTGTACTTATGTATATGCTATGTTGGTTGCATGAATATTTATTTGCAGATTTTAACTGTTAAATCAGGAGAAGAAGACTATACTGATGCATCATTTCTGCTAAGACAGGCTTCACCCTTCATGAATATCAAGTATGACATCTTGTAACTCAGCAAAATAAGAGCATAACACCATTATTTACTAGTTTGTCTATCAGTCTATGTGTACTTGTAAATGTGTAAGGTTTAATTTCTAGTGGAGCTTACCTTTATCTTTGTTTTAGGTTTGATGTTGTCGAAGAACCACCATCGAAGTCCTTTGGCAGTAAGAGGCAGTTTCAACCATTTCCTAAAGCAGAGCAGCTTAAGAGGATGAAGTTTACCAATGACGAAGCTAGCAAGGTAATATTTGTCTTCACTTTACATATCTGTTAGGCACATGCTTGTTTAGCTTTGATCACGATCGTCATATACGGTTATCACACTTGATAATAGTCTTTTGTGCCTCTTAACTGTGTGTATAACAATAGTGTAGGAAGCTTCATTTGCTCATGTGTATGAAGTTAAATGGTCTTTAAAGTTGAGGGTGCTTTAGATGGTTGTGACCATGTTGCCAGAGTCAGTTTTTGGTCAATCATTTAGGCATCTTTCTTCTGATGCATAGAAAATAATGGTTTTGTTGCCTTTTGTTTCAACTAACGACATAGGTTGACTCAAATTTTTATAACCAATTTAGGGTAACTTCTGTCTTTTTTTTTTCCAGATGATACTGATAATATGTAACATTATAATAAGAGTTCAAGGAAATGTTTGAGATAGATGGTCTGATAGTTCTTATATAAGGTTATCAATGCTCATGTTTCCAGACAACAAGAGTAATGTTAGTTGCATTATTGCATATGTTTTGTGGGGCGCAACTTACTGTTTATCCTTACCACTGTGCATGTGATGCATTATTAGGAATAAAAAACTGGGAGCATAATTAAACCTGTTTCTGTTACGAGAAGTTTGGGAGTTTGGGAAATGTTGAACCATGACTTCAACATATGTATATATATATATATATATATATATATATATATGTATGTATATATATATATATATATATATATATGTATATATATATGTATATATATATATATGTATATATATATATATATGTATATATGTATACATATATACATATATATATGTATACATATATATATATATGTATGTATATATATATATATATATATATATATATATATATAATTTGCATTGATTTCACATCAGCATGCCTTTTAACTGTGGAGTAGATCTAAGTGACTCTAGATATGTATAAATCTTTTGAAGGCTGGGAGAGAGTGTTGATGGAGATGGTCATAATAGATATTTGGGCCTGTTGGTTTGGCATTTTAGTAGTGTTGTATCTTTCTGCTCTTAAAACCACAAAGTATTGTACATATTCGGGAAGATAAATAATTTTATCGACACAATTTTGATTTGCGGTATGGGACCAATGATGAGGATGACTTGTTATGACCAAAAACCTCAGACTAGAGGGAAGTGACTCTAGAGCCGTGACTGTGGCTCCCTTGAGAACTTATCTTAAGAACCCTGAAAACACAACACATATTCCCTGTGAAGTTCACTGAGAGGGGCACTTTAGGTATTGGATTGGCAGCTAAAGCCCAACGGGGGGAGAGAGAGAGAGAGAGTGAGAGATGTAGCAAGAGTAAAAGCATTAGCCGAGGGTGCATGGTGCATCAACTTTGTGAGATTCCTCACATGCTCAACACCTAATGAAGACACCCTTCTTCAGTAAATACCTCAGTAATTAACTAGAATCATAATAATACTATTAGACGTAATTAGTCCTCCCATTCCTCAGAAAGAGTCCTTCTTGACTTGGCATATAGATTAAGAAAAGCTAATTGACTCTATTTTAAATATTAAGTTGTGTGCTTACCAAAGATGCTAAAAGTGGGAATCAAATCAAGGATAAAATGGTAAAAGTAACATCCAGAAAAGGAAAGATTGGAAGTGGACACTTTTTTTGGAACTGCTTAAGAAGGAAAGATGAACTCTTTTTTAGGAGCGGATGGAGTATTATTTTATAAAATGATGTCCCAAAATGATAAGAAAACAATTACTTAAAATATTGTAAAAGTGATACCCTAATTTTGAATTCATAGAATAAAATAGAAAATGGCTTCAAAAATGCTAAAGAACATGCCTAAGTTCTTACAAGTTTATTGTCTAGTATGAGATGATGTCAATGATAAAGGTTTAGCTTTGGCCATTAGGCTTCAAGGTCCATGATCACAAGTATCCAGATAGGGGCACTAGTTGCACAAACATGATAATATGCAACATGAAGCAATTTGTTCCATATAACTCCTCATCACTTTGCATCCTTCGTCTTCTTCGGCATATTGAGCTTATTATAGTACGCTAGTTGCATATAAGCAATAGCTTGGTTGTTACCTTTCACCTATTGGGAGAGGTTGGCATGGGAAAAAAGTGTTAAGTTTCCAACTCATCTAAAAGCTTTAACTGTTAGAGAGGAGTTCATCAATGTATATCAAGCTTAACACTCCTCACGTGTGACCTGTCCACACATGGAGAGATAAACAAACATGCCTCACCAAGGGTATCACAAACCAAACAGGGTGCCAATATCTGCACTCACAATACTACGGGTATCAAATGCAAGCAAGATGACTCGAACCCAAGACCTTGCCAAACTAGTGGTCTGCTACCATGTTAAGTAGCCAACTCATCTAAAAGCTTAAGCTATTAGAGAGGAACTCAACAATGTATATCAAGCTCAACAAAAAGAAACTAAATCAGCAGATTAGCTAATAATATATTCTTATGAAGATCATGCAATCAAAATCAAACTTCACATTCTTGTTTTTGCCCTTGTTGTTTTGAGAACCATCTCAATACTAAATCTTGTGATTCTATCCAATCCAAAGATTCATCACCTTGTAATAATATAGTTTGCTGCAGATAGTGGAATTTGGCTAATTTAGTAGCGTAACTTCTCAGAAGAAACTAGATGAAGATGTTTAATGTCTTAAAATGCCATAAGGGTGAGCTTTTCATGATAGAATTTTTAATTTCTACTTTACACTTGATTGAATTTTTAATTTCTACTCGTAAGGGTGAGCTTTGGTGCAATTGTAAGGTAGCTTCATTGTGACGTGGAGGCCACTGTTCCTAGCTTCAGAAATAGTCTCTCTGCTTCCAGGGGCAAGACTGCCTACATTAGACCCTTCTCAAACCCCACAATGGCGGGAATCTCGTGCATTGGCCTGTGCTTTTTTTTTTCATAAGGTATAATGTCATTTATTATATCAGATATTGCTATTAATTTTCAGGGCAATGAAGGCAAGGGTGGTGGAACTCAATCTCGTAAAGAAGGTTGTTGGAAAGTGCCTTAGATTTCTTCTCTCTCCCTCCACCTCACATACTTGCTACTATTACCTCTTTTTGCATATCTAAAGTAGAAAATGCCATTAGCGAACATTACTTATCCTTGTTTTGAAACAGAGGCAGCTCTTGAACTTGTCAAAGAGGTTGAACCTGCAAATGCTTTGGTTCAGTCTCCAAGCATTATCAGTTTGGAAGCAAATGGCAACGCCTCCCTCAAAGAACTTGTCATTGAATTGGCTAACAGGGAAAGAGAGCACCATATCATGATCAATTTTGGTAAAGCTTTGTGGAATGTCTTAAAGGATTATAAGAAAAACTTGAGGTAATGAATTCAGAGCCTATAACTGTTCGTCATGTGGCTTAAGCGTATTTATTTTCTCCTGATGCTTAGGATGTGCGGAATATTGTTGCTGGTAAATATATTTATGATTTAAAGAGTGTAATTGATAAAGATTGAGTTTAAGTACACTATCTCATGTACAAATACAGGTGGCTGAAGATGAAATTCATGGTCTAAAAGAAAGCCTCGCTGTTGAAAAGGAACGGTGTTCTAAGCTGGAAGATGATCTGAATGGTACGAAGTCCTGCTGTTCATGTGGGAAGGAAGTCACGGCGGAGGTGTCTCTGGTGGAAGTTCATGAATCTGTAGCGATGGCGGGTTGTCAATCTACTGTTATTGATGAGGTATGTGAGTAGCAACTAATATAAAACCAATTCTATATTGTTTCTTGTGTCGGATGATGTCGCTTGTCAATAGGTATACGTGCAAATTGTAATCAACGCAGATCAAATTAAAGTACACAACTTCATATTTAAAGCAGGTGGCCAAAGATGAAATTCATTGTCTTAGAGAATGCCTTGCTGTCGAAGTGGAACGGTTTTCTGAGCTTGAGAACAAACTGAATGACATGAAATCCTGCTGTTCATGTGGGAAGGAAGTCTCAAAGGAGGTGTCTCAGGTGGAAGTTGATGAATCAAGAGCAACTGATTATGCAGAGACAGAGCGATGTCAATCTACTTCTGTAGAGGAGGTACATGAGTAGCAACTGTGTACAGAACCAGTTCCATAATGTTGCCTAGCAAGCTCCTGTTTCCTGATTGTTCATTTCTTGTTACAGCATATCCCCTTGATATTTGTATCATGCTTTAAATAGCTATGGATGCATTATGGGGTTTTCTCATGCTCATGCAACGTGGGCATTTTTATTCAAAACTTTTGAGGTTTATTGAGACATCTCTTATGCAGTCTAACAGTATTGTAGAATACTCTCTGCTGGGTTAATCATGTTATTTTCTTATCCCCCAAGTGCTTCTGTTTCTCGCCAGTACTTTTTTAACCTTAATAAGAACAATTCACAAATTCAAATGTCAAAACTTCTCATCAACTCCATATTAGGAAATATGATTGAGGATGACTCTAAGTTTGGATTTGAAAATATGAATGGAACTGTGAGGAACTGAATGAAGCTGTGACTGGAAACACGCACAATTACAGTTATTTATTAGTTATGTTCTTATAGAGTTCTTATTTGCGATCTTTTTATTTTTCTTAATTACTGTTAGTCCCTCTGATGTCAGACACATGTTTTCTTTTGTTGTACTTTCAGGTACATGTACAAGTTTCTTCTTCAAACCTCGAGGAGTCTCATAGCATGGATGATAAGCAAATCTCTGATTCCACAGTAAGAAAGACATCTTTTTTACATGTATTGGGTTAGTACGTCCCTGAAATATTTTGACAACTTTTATATTGTGAACAGGCTGGGAAATCTATTGTCATTTCTCCGTGTGCTGTTGTAAACTCTGAAGAGCAGACTTGTCAGGTATATTGTGAGAGAGTTCAAATGCTGGGATAATGTCATAAATATACTTACTGATTCTAAGATTGTCTTTAGACTAACTCCGAAACTAAAGCAATCTCTTACGTGGTATCCATCAGATATGTGATGATACTCATGGAAATGTTGGCTGCTGTGATAATTTTGAGGGCCATAAACTTAAGGATAGAGAGACCACTAGCGAAGTAACAGGTTGGAAGTGCATATGATACCTGTTGTATGCTTCTTCTTCTTTTTTCCTTTTGTCTTTCTTTTTGTCCTTTTTGGTGGTTGCCTGCTCTTTTATATTTTCTTGTTGAAGGTGGAGCTAAACCCCTAGCATTTAGTAACATGTAAACAATATGAAAATCATACAGGAGTAAATTATCCTTGTTTCAGGTGAATTGAACACTTTCAAAATTTCAAGATTCATGTATCAAGTCATTATTTAAAATGCTAATCCATTTCATAAGAATTTGCATATATCAACCAACTAGTGGTCCGGTTTGAATAACTATTCGCTAATCTCAGCTCTTTCCATTTCTATCTTTATTGGAGAAAAATATTCTGAGCCATCCATATATGATAATCATTCTCACTCGCATTCCTCATGTCACTATCCTTAGTAACCTCCAGAGAAAGAGAGAGAGTGTGTGTGTGTGTGTGTGATGTCAGCATGATCTGATATTGTCAAACTGCCATTTTGAACTGTGCCAACGTGATATTGATGAAAGTAATTTAAACAGAACCTGCTGTTGAGAATGATTAATGCTGATGTTTGATGTTGGCGCTTCTGACTTGCTAACTTGTGACATGCGCATTATTTTCTATTGACATTAAACCCCTTAGTTTTTCAATATGCTACTTGAAGATTGTTTCTTATCGAACAAATACAGGTTGTGTTCTTCCGGAGTCTGTTGTCAGATCTTTGCAGTCACATGGCCTAGTTGGAGATGATAGCTCTATGTTCATGGAGGGTGACCAATTGCAACAAGAGGAAGAGGTTGGTTTGAATGTTGATGCTAAGAACCAAACTAAACCATCCCTCGTAGTTATTACATGCTGCTATCTTTATTGGATGCTTCATTTTCTTTTTTCCAGTGCAAGGCACTACTTAAAATTGGTTGAGTTTATACAGCATTCCAACAGAAGATGTGGTCTAGAAATTGATTGCTAGTGCATATTTTTGCCAAGTCATTACTTTGCCTCTGCTTACCACTATGCGCATAGAAGACATTTTCGAGATTTTTCTTGCACCCATTCAATGAAGGCAGAAGGTGTAATCCTTTTGGCGATTCTGCTCTCTCTCTCTCTCTCTCTGCTCATTGTGGTGTAGAATTAAATTAACAGAGTGCATGTTCTTTTAGCTGTCCAATGTCTTATAAGTTACCCAGAGGTTGAATGATATGATTGGCAGCAATAATGTAGTTAAAAAAGGTGATGTTACATGTACTAGGAGAAATTGGCTGGTGATCATGATCACACTTAAGAGTTAATATATTGTTCTGTAGAATAATTAGACGTTACTGTTGTTCATGCGATATATTACAATTTCAATCTTTTGATTTTGCATGCAGGTAAATGAACAAATTTCTTCTCTAAACTTGAAGGAATCTGAGAACATGGATGGGGAGGGAATATCAAATTCCACTGTAAGCAAGACACCTCCTTCCTTGTTTTCCTTCATGTCCTTTAATTAATGTTTATTTCCACAATGACCACAAATTAGTTAGTCCACTCCCTCCATCTCTCTTTGGTTTTACCTCTTTTGTGCAAATCATTGTCTATTTTGGCATAAATGGACCCGAGAACTGCATTTACTTGGCCACTGGAACAAACATTACGAGTACTAACATAGGGAATATAATCGCGGCCCTTAGTTGTTACTCTTTCTATGAAGCACTTAAGTGCAAACGATGGAGAATCAGTATGAAAGAGCCCAAATTTCTAAACTTGTTAGATTGGACAACTTCTGTAACGTGTTTGCTCTGAAGTTCTCTAAGATTGCCCTAGTGTTTTGCCCTTTATGCGTGTTAAGAGTGAGGAGTAAACGTCGATTACTATTATAAATGGTCAGTGTCATACTGCTTATGCCAACCATGCAAGGGATCATAATGGATAACGGCTGTTCATTTGATATAATATTTACATGCACTGCTGAAGATTGTAAAGCAACTTGTTGAAAGATCATAATGTGTTACTCCCTCCGGCCCAAAAAAATAGCCCCTCTTTCCTCTTTGGTTTGTCCCAAAAAAAATAGTCCTTTTTCTGAAAATAGAATAATTTTAATGTAATTTCAAGAAAGTACAAGCGAGTAAGCTACAATCTTAAAAAGTTTTACTTTTTAAATGAGACTATGTTCTGGGGACGGAGGGAGTATCACACAAAATTGTTGAAAGTCTACGTGTGTGAATGTGCATTCTAAATCTTTTACATTTTTGGAATTCACTGTATAAAGTTTCATACTCAACTAACTATTTTGTGTTTGTCAAACAGCTGGATAATCCAATGATCCCAGCCGAGGGCATGACCAATTCAGTGGTGTGCAGTGCTGGTAACGTGTCAAAAAGAGAGGCCAAGAATGTATCATCCTGCCAAGCCTTAATTCCAGGGATTAATCAAATGGTCCCTACCAACAACATAACCAATTCGGAGATGTGCAGTGCCAGTGTTGTGTCAAGATCCGAGGTCACTCTTCCCCCATCTTGCAATCCCGTAAATCCAGGGAAACCAAAACGGTTAGTGGAGTAGATTTTGATTCTTTATGTGCATTTTTGTTGCTTGCTTTGTGGTCATCAATACAATTATAATTCCTGTGCCTCCACACACCGCTGCCCGCCCCCAGTTCTGTGTTTTTTATATTCCTTTGTTTCGATTATCAGGAGATTGCAACCTGCTTCTTCCATCTTATTGAGGAATATAAATGGTTTGGAGTTTGATGATGAGAATGAGAAACCAAAGGTTAATCCCCATTAATTTGTTTTGCTTTGAATTAAAACTGGTGTTCTTTCATATGCTATCTATGTGGAACTGTGTTTAGAAATCAGGTGTGCATAACAAATAATCTGACTTGGCAGGGTACAAGAAAGGAAAAGAAAGGTGCAGCTGATATTACCAAGAAAACACAGGGTAACATTGCTCTTCTACGCCTTCTCACGGATAATCTTCATCTCTAGCAGTAGCAAAACCAATACTCTTTGTTATTGATAACGTATTTTTTGTATAGGCTAGGCTAAGGCATTCTTTTTGTTCTCAATGCCCTCTAAGATTACATTACGTTGTAGAGATGGAAACTTGGACCCACCTGCGGGTGTCCCTTTTTTGTATCAGCTAATGCTAATCCATTGTTTGTTTTGTCAAAAATGTATGATGACAAAAGCAAATTACTTTAAATATATAATTAAAAAGAAACAGGCCAAATTTTCATTTGAAAAGAAATCATCAATTTGATATTAAAAAGTCAAAACATAACACTTATTTAGGAACAGAGGGAGTAGTATTTAGATTTAGTTGAGAAAACTCCCTTTTTTTTAATCGTGATCTTATATTATTGTTGTACTATGTTATTTTAATTATTAATTAATTTTATTAGCTTTGTATATATATATATGTGTGTGTGTGTGTGTGTGTGTTTTTTTTTTGTGAAATGTCAAAATGCAAATACATAATATTGTAACTATTGCGGGTGTCACTTTACCAGAGTGCCTCTTAATAATCTTAATTGACATTCTTAAATTACTGTCATACAAGAATTGATTTCTACAAACAGTGAGTTCAATTTATTTCAAAGTCTGCAGCAGAATAAATCCAAGCCTCTAGCGCTTTGCGGTAGTTAATTTTTTCCCAATTCTTGAATTCCTATGATCTGATGTTGTAAAATTCTACTCCTTCCTTGTTTTCAGTAAACTTGTCGCTCTTAATTCGATTAAAATTGACTTTATTATAAATATTTATACTCTTTGAACTTTTTAATGGTGTCATTGTAAAAGTAAAACCAATCAATTAAGGATAAAATACTAAAAGTAATACTCTTAAAAACAAAAGATTACAAAGTCCACATATTTTTTAAACTACTCAATTAAGGAATATTGAACTCTTTTTCCAAGGCAAGGGCTAATAATTAATTATGAGTAATGCTACAAACAAAATTCGTTTATTGATTTAGTTTACAGTTAGCTATAAGGTATCGTATAGTACAACTACTTAAGATATCGATAATTGTACTACACAACACCTTAAAGTTAGTAGTAAATCAAATCTGTAAACAGATTCTGTTGCTTTATCATTTTCTAATTATTATAGAGTCTTGCTGATAACTTATTTTCTAAAATTATTTGTGTCATGAATTAAGAGCACGTTTGGTACACCGTTTTCAAAAGCAGTGTTTTTGAAACGCAATTTTTTCAAAACATAGTTTTTTTCTTATAAATGTGTTTAGGATATTACTTCAAAACGCAATTTTTTTCTTAGAAGCATTTTAAAATATGTGTTTTGATAAAAAAACTTGGGAATTCTAGCATTTTAAAACGCAACAGTGTTTTTTCTGCCGCAGCATTGAAACGCAATTTTTGCAAATAAGCTCCATTTTATACTTGAGTTATAACCAAAACGCACAACCAAACGGGTTCTAACCAATAGTAAGTCATAACTTTGCTATGAACATAATTGAATGTCGGAAAAATAATCATGTAACAAATTCTAAGTAATTGAGACTAAGACTAAGTTGAGTCGAGTATTGGGGAATGATTTTAAAGCAAATAGTTTTCAAAGTAAATATTAAAAATTGTTATCGGGTTGCTAATTAGCAATACTGTAATACCCTTGGTTTTAAAAGGTTCAATGTGCTTATTAATTGCATTGTTAACATGATTTCATGTGTATTAGTATGCTAATCATGTAACAAATTCTAAGTAATTGAGACTAAGACTAAGTTGAGTCGAGTATTTGGGAGTGATTTTAAAGCAAATAGTTTTCAAAGTAAATATTAAAAATTGTTATCGGGTTGCTAATTAGCAATACTGTAATACCCTTGGTTTTAAAAGGTTTAATGTGCTTATTAATTGCATTGTTAACATGATTTCATGTGTATTAGTATGCTTGACTTGTGACTTAATCATTCATATTTGTATTGCATAACATTCTAGCTTTGTTATGCGAACTTGGATGAGTTTTGATGTGTTTTAAACATTGTTGGAGGTTAGAATCATGTTAGGATTGATTGAGAACACTTTGGAAACATTTTTAAGCAATTTTGGAGTCCCAGGCCACGCCCCAGCGCACCCAAGTGCGTCATAGCGCGTAGCATATTGTCATTTGTCAAAAATCAGAGAAAAAGGCGCGCCTTTGCTCGCAGCTGCGCGCCTTAGCGCAACTGTACGAACAGCCTTGCTCAAATTTTGTAATTTTCAAACTTTAACCCCTTGACCTTGGTTGACTTCACTAAAAATGACCCCAGACCCTTTTGACCGGTCTTTTGTTACTCTAAGCCAAGTGAGAGACCCCATTACTTCATTTTCTTCATTTCTCTCTTCCATGGTAGCTTAGGAACTTAGTGTGAGAGATAAATGTGAGAATAGTGTGTGTAGTTCATATCTTAACATCCAATCATTGAATCTTTGATGCAAGACCTTGCATGTGTTGTGGCTGACTAGGGGAACAACCTTAGAGACTTTGTTTGTGAATTTGGTGGCTTGATTATCTACTTTAAAGGTAAGCTACTAAACCCCCTATTTATGCTTAGAAATTGTTACATGTATGGACATTTATGAACATGCATGACTTGTATTGTTGTGAAATTCATGTCTAAATGTTATGATGATGTTAGTAACATGATATTATGTGAAATACTTGGTTTGGATGATTTAAAATGTGCAGAGATTGATAACAACCAAGAAATTAAACTATTGAACAAGTTTGGGACTTTAGATGGAAAAATTTGCATATAGCAATTATACCCAATTTTATGAAATTTAGAAATGACTCTAAAAATGGATTTTTAGGGAAGATTATAATCCCCCGAATAACATGTTAAATTACTACGAAGATTAGAGTTCGTTTGACTGGTTTCCAGTCCTCCGTATTTTGTGAAACTGTTAAATTAGAGACTTGTAAATAACTCTAAAATGTTGATTAAAATTCTAAAAAAAATGTTTTCAATGATAATTGATAGTAGAATAATTAATCTACTTGGTATTTGTCAAGTTCACTACTTTTGAACTTAATGGTTATTTGCATAAGATGAGTATTATACCAACTTATGCATTGCATTGTTCCAGCTGGCATTTGTGGTTTTAGTTAAGGTGGGACGACCTATAATCTTTACAAATCAATGTTTGTGATCGCTATAAGTCGCCGTACCGGAGTTCATACACCCTTCTTCTGTTGGCCACAATTGAGAAGTACCCTTACTGTTATAGCAATACGCATGACTTTGGTTTGTTAGTAGAACTCGATAGGTTTTTCGGGAACGTCGATACTGCGTACACGAGTATCGAGGACATTTGGTTATTTTGTGTATTGCAGGAGCAACACAAAGATGGAGAAAGAGAAATGATATCCGTTATAACGTGGTTTATTTACGAGTACTTATATGAATAATCAAGGTGCTATGTGAGATATGTACTGTAAATATCAATGATGATGATATATGTTCTGTTGTGGTATATAAATGTTATTACCATGTTATGTTTATCACTTGAGCATTATGTTATGTCATATAGTTGTATTTAGTAACTTATTGAGTTTCGACTCACCCGGTTTGTTGTTTATATGCTTTTCCTTAGATCCGAGCCAGCCCGAAAGTTCGCAGTGAGGACGGAAAGATTTGGGTTTAGCTTGAAGGTTGTCTTTTGGTCTAGTAGTATTTCTTTTGGTGAGGACGATGGTTATGTAAAGTTATGTAAACTTTACTTGGGTAGTATTTGGTTGTTTTGTAACTTTATATTCTTTTGGTAACCGACATATGTATGTCGTGCTTGTGTATATTAACTTATTGTTAATTCAGTTTCTTTTCCGGAGCATGTTGTAACTCGTGGTTTATATTTTTCTCCAGCACGTTGTGGCAGTAGAGGTTGTTGTTATTAGTTGTTTTACAAGTCTTAAACTTGTGGTTTTGTTAGTTGGGTTCCGATTGTAGTGTCGCCAAAAATTTGTTTATTATTATCGCAGCTTTTATCTGTTGTGTTTTATTGTAAGTACAGGTGGTTACGCCACGTGCTTTTCTTGTTGGTTGTGTCGTTGTGTTATTTTGACGACTCGACCTTGGGATTTTGTATAGAGATCCGGGTCGGGGCATCACAAATACACATATACTCCTCGTCACAAAAAAAAATAATAAGCCTCGTTTTCCTCTTTGACTTGTTCTAAGAAAAAAAAAGACAAAATACACAATCGGGCCACTGTACTTTGGGGAAGGTTGCAATTCGGCCACTGATTGTTTGAAAATGTTATTTGGGCCACTGTACTTCAGTTATTTTGCAAACGAACCCGTTTTTTGGACAAACGTTAGTTTAGCGGTTAAAATAACATAAAATATCAATTTTATCCCTATCCTTCATCTTCCCCAATTATGAAAAAACAAACCCTAACTAGTCTATGCTTTTATCCTTCCACCTCTAAGCTTGCACTAAAAATCGTCAAACAAATTCAAATATACCAATTCAGACATAAGCAAGTAAAATCAAAATACACATAAAATGGTAAAGCCATAACTGTTAATTCACAAAAAAAGATTAAAGCACATATTTAAAACAATCACCAATTAGAAAATGTAAATCAACAAGTTTGAATTAAAGAAAGAGAATAAATGTGCGAAATTGCATTGTAATTTGAGGGAATATTGAAACTACGAGAGAAGCTGTGTGTTTGAAGAGAAATTACCCCAAATTGCAAGCCCTAACAGTTGCAATTCAATTTGCAGAAGAGAAAGCTTTGCACTCAAGAGAGAAAATGGTCGTATTTTGAAGAGAACTCGTCGGACTTGTTGGTGGGGGCAATAGTGATGTTTGCCAGATCTGTGGGAGAAGACACACTAGTTGTTGAGGGAGATCGTCGGCGCTAAGGACGAAAATCAGAGAGAGGGACTGGCCAGAGGGTAAAGGTGGTGTGGTGATGGCGGCGGCTTGGTAGAAAAAGGGGAATCGCCTGCGTTTGTTGCTGTTGTTGTTGTTTGTTGCGGAGAGAAAGGAAGAAGGGGCGTCACTACTGTTGTTGTTTGAACTGGGAATAGAGTGTGAGATGGGAAGTGCCGCGACTGGGACGCTCGAGTCGGTGGCGGCCGGAGTTGTGAAGATGGCGGCGATGAAGTTTGCTATTGTTGCGGTTTGGACAGAGAGAGAGGAAAGTAGACAGAAATTGGGGAAAAATATAGGGGGTTTGGGATTGATATTTTGATTTTCTTTCTCCTAAATTTCTTAGCAAAGCACTTAGCAATGAAAACGTAAGGTGTCTTAGGAATAAAAGCATAGACTGGTTAGGGTTTGTTTTTTCATAATTGGGGAAGATGAATAACAGGGGTAAAATTGAGATTTTATGTTATTTTAATGACTGAACTAACTCCAGTCTAAAAAATGGGCTCGTTTGCAAGATAATTGAAGTGCAGTGGCCCAAGTAATATTTTTAAATAATTAGTGGCCGAATTACAACCTTCTCTAAATTACAGTAGCCCAATTGTGTGTTATGCAAAAAAAAAAAAAAGTCACATAATCTCATTTCTTTAAGATCGAATGTAAATTTAGTATAATTTAAAAGGTGTATAAATAAGTAAAACTATTATTTTAAAAATGTAATTTGTCAAATGATATATATATTAAGATGGAGGGAGTATATAATAGAAGGAAAATATTAGGGATCTTATCGAGTACTCATTGTTTCATCCAAGGACTCTTTAAAAACTAAGTTTCTACTAAATGTTTTGGATTTACAATTTGATGCTTGGTCTATTACACCTATAATTAGAAAAGACTTACCATTTCTTAAAACTAAGGCCTCAATTGGTACACGAAAACAGAATCAACTCTACAAAATCGATCGCTAGTAATGAGATTTTACAGAAATAGATTGCAAGATGATTCCTAAATCCTGGTACACAGAATTGAAATCAATTCCGCAGAATTGATTTCATGGAATTGATTAATAATGTTTGGTGGTGCAAGAATTATATTTATAATATGAATGAATTACTAAAATATTTGAATTGATTACTAAATACAACTTTGCTAGGTTTACAATTATTTCTACGACTATTGTTACAACTAAGTTTTAATGAAGGGCAAAATTATCTTTTTCCAAAATACATTTGTTTTTCATCAAAGCTTAGTTGTAGCAATAGTTGTGGAAAAAGTTGTAATCCTAGCATTTTCTACTAAAAATTAAGGAATCACAATCCTGATGGAGGAGGTTATATTTGGATTTCTAATAGTTGGAATCCATGTAAAAAGATAATAATATCCTTCTATTAGATCAAATATTTACTTTATATTAATAATTTCATTTGGTTTGAACTATTTTGCCGTTGTTCCTTTTTACTCCTCATCGTTCTTCTTCCGCTCTTTATAAGTTTTTTCTAACTCTTTTCATTTGATTTAATTTGTTAATAATAATTTAAAATTTATAATTGTAGTGTTAATTTTTAAAATTGGAGATGATGAAAAAGAAGAAATGGGTGATTGCTTTGCTTGAAACTTTATAGGAGAATAAAATAGTTATTATTTTAAATAAGTAATTACATGTACTTTTTTTGAATTGTTTCAAATGTTTAAACTATTTTTATTTGAACTAGTTTCATTAAAACATTAGTCTTTTTTTTGAGTGGCGCTATTAGCACTACCTTTTCCGATCCTATTAATATACCACTTCTCTTAATACACCCCCTTTACTAATTTTACACGAACATAATTTCTAAATACACCACCTAACATTTTCTATTTTACCTCTCTCAATTAACTCATTATTTTTTTCCCAATATCATCACACACACCCCAATTTCTTAATACACCAACCATACAACAACCAAAACACAACACTGCCACCAGCAGAAACATCGCGAGAACTAGGCTTCAACTTCCATTGCTTCGCAAAGCCCCCAATTTCAAACTCAACAATTTGCAAACCCCCCAATTCGCAAACCCCCCAGCAGACAAGGAAGAAGAAAAAAGAAAAAAAATGAGCAACTCTGATTTCGAGATGAGGAAGGCCCTAAGTATGAAATGTATTCTATTTTTATGTTTAAATAGCAATTTCGTTTTAATTTTTGTGTTAAATTTCATTTTAGTTGCAATGTATATGGGATAAATTAAGTTTCTTCTCATTTTTGGTTCGAGATTGGCTTGAGGAACACCATAGTGGTGTTCGGCAAGGGCTTCCTTGTGATGTTCTGCAACCCCAGGTGCTTCTCGAACACCACTGTGGTGTTCTGCAGGTGCTTCCCGAACACCACTGGTATGTTCTGCAGGTGCTTCCCGAATACTACTGTGGTGTGCTGCAGACCAGTGCGGAAAAAATTCCGACCCAGACATACATAAATGCATGAAAAAAATCGAAGTGAAGTGAAAAATTTGTAGTATAATGAAGTTAACACCTAGGAAAGAATTGAAGTGAGTAGAGGAGATGAATGAAGTGAGGAGATTGTCCTTTGGCAATGACAAATAATCCCTGGCAATGGCGTATGGAACTGGAGGAGGTGCATTGATAAATTGTTAGGTGGTGTATTTAGAGGTTTAGGAGATGTCTTAATATAAGGATGAATGTATTTAGTAGGGAAATGGTATTTATGTCTAACAATATAATGACATTTTTGTAATTTAATTTGGGGGGTGTATTAATAGAAAAATGTGATGCTAATAGCGCCACTTTTTTTTTTTTTTAATTTAGTAAATTTTTATTGCTTTATTGATGTTGGATAGTTAAAATTTTCACCAAAATTGAAAAAGAATAAAAAACTAGTTATTTTGTGGAGCAGTAATAACGTTAATGTCTTATTTTTATCATGAAGGTCATTAACAAGTACTTGTCTACATTAGGGGTAATATTGCCAATTGTCTTAATATTATCTTTGCATTCCAAGTTATTTTGTTAGCATAAGGAATGCAAAGATAAAAGTAAGACAATTGACAACATTACCCAAATGTAGACAAGTACTTGTTAATGACTTTCATGATAAAAATTAGAAATTAACGTTGTTACTACTCCAAAAAATAACAAGTTCTTCATTGTTTTTTTAATTTTTGTAAATATTTTAAATTATCCAACATCAATAAAGTAGAAAAAAAATATTAAATTAAAATTAAAAAAATTAATGTTATAATAAAACTAGTTCAAATAAAAATAGCTTAAACAATTGAAACAAAAGGAACAAATACTTGACCTAATAAAAAGAGTCGAAGAACAACGACGCGAGGAATAAAAAAAAAAAACGGTCGTAAATTAGTTGAAACAAAATGAAATATTAAATATAAAGCAAATATTTGACCTAATAGAATGATATATTGTCCATTTATATGAATTTCAACTATTAGGAATCTAAATACTAGCTCTTTCATCAGGATTGTGATTCTTTAAATTTTAGTGATCAATTCTAATATTTTAGTAATAAATTCCTATTACAAATATAATTCTTACACCACCAAACGTTAATTATTAATTTCATGAGCGAAATTGATTTCATTTTCGTGTACCAATCGAGGCCTAAAGGTTATATACATTGGACTTTCAAACATGAAGTATTTTGTACAAAATGGAAGGAGAATATCTCAATAGTTTTTATGTGTTAAAAATGTGTTTCGATAGTCTGTAATCCAATAAATAATAAATGTGATATTTGATAACTTACATACTTAACACATAAGTTGATCATAGAATAAAAATAAAATAATTGATGGGATCCTCCTAATTCCCTATCCTACGTGTTGTCCACGATAGCCCAAGTAGGTCCCAGTTTCCACATCGAACATAGTAATCCTGTCTTCGGAAGCAGCCGAGGATCTCAACCGAAGAATCAGTCGAGGACTTAAGATGAGGTCCCCAATTAAAGACACCCCAAGGTCTTTGAACCGAGGTTATCTTCCGAGCTCATCCTCGGAGCTAGTTCAAGAACGCCCTCGCCGATGAATTGGAGTACCTCGGCGAACAGAATACTCCTCGGTTATGGGTCAACATCAAGTATTCAATGCACACTGATTGTCAGCGCATTCCCTAGAAGAGGTAAGACATTCCCACTGGAAGGAAAGCTTTCTTCTGAACAAAGCAACAGTAGCATTTATGGCTTCTCCCCATTCCCAAGGCGGAAACTTCTATCATGTCCCTGCAGACTGATAGAGGAATGAGTTCACTAATGAACGCCAATTCCCCAAGGTCCAGGTGACTAATTTCATACATTTCAACACGCCATCTTCGGCTATAAAAGTAAGGTATTATTTTCATTTAAAAAGAGACTGCATTTACTTCCAAGAACTGACCAAAAGATTAGAGAATCACATTTACTCAGGCATTAAACACTCCAATATTCATTCCGGTACTAATTCTCACGCTGGTGGGTGTTAGTCGGGTAAACCCCCGACATCCCTGACGGTGTCTTTCCTTGCAATGCAATTAGAAGCCAAGCTCACTCACGACGGTTCGGTCCCAGAAAGCACTTCTTTTGAGAGTCGAGGCATCCTGATCAGAAGCTAACTATCTACGTGGATCCGATGTGGTTACAAAGATCTTTTTGGCGTGATCAATAATTATGATTGCTCACAATACAAGTAGTTCATCATTGCACATCCAAAAGTTATACGTATTAAAGTTTTACCATTAGAATAAAGATATACAAAGAAATAAGGTGTATAAAGTGAAAAAAGGATGTCATCGTAAAAGTAAGAAACATAAGCATTCAACTTAGTTTAGTCTTTATTCTAATAATCAGACTAAATCTTTATAGATTACTCATGTCCCACTCAATTATATATATACTTATTAAAATTTGTCATCTACCTCAATTTCATCTTATCATTAGTTATTTTAAAAAGGTTAATATAATATATCTCGTACTCTTTAAATAAATAAATTGAACTCAAATTCATTTTCCGAAATGTAAAATAGTTAAATTGAGTAGACATACTATTTGGAACATAAAATTTGTCTATATAAAACTTTGACTCAACTTCACGTATTTTTGGGAATTGAAATAATTGCATCAATTAATGTTGTTAGAATAAAATAGGAATATTTTAACACCACAATCCAACATTATAGTAGTGTAAATCATTAGGTTAATTAGTACTTGTTCCACAGTACTACTTATAATTTGATATGATAGCCTTAATTTTTTTTCAAATTATTTTTTTCGCACGTGTCGGACCACGTGACAGAGGTTGGAGACACCGAGACAGTGACAACGATAACCTTCTTTCCTTTTCAGGGAACACTTACCTCCACCTTCCCTTTTATCAAGATGTCGTTATTGGTAAAATCACAAAACTCCCCTATGGTTTGTTTGTTGAGCAGATGACCTACTTGTTTCCAATAAATATATTATATAACCCCTTGTTATATCCATTGGTTTAAATCCATTATAACCACATTAACTAAATTAGGGTTGTTACATGATTCAAGCCCTCGAGGTCATGAATGTACATACAAGTAAAGCTTGAGCTCATGAGCAAGCATGTTTGTGTAAATGATATCGAGCTCGAGTAGTCCAAGCTTGCCTCATGAGCTAGCTCTAGGCTGGATCATTTAGCTTGACTAGTTTGGGCTTAATTCGACTTGAGAAACTTTGGATCGTGTTTAATACATATGTAAGGTATCCATTTACTTATTCTGTTATAAGGTGGTAAATTGGATGGTTGATGAGGCAATGTGATTTGATGTAGTATTAGTGATGGTGCTTGTGAGAAGCAGTGGTGGTATAAATGGGTTAAAAGGTAACGATGTGCATATGAAACCTGCGTCTAGGCTGTTAACGAGTCTACTCGAGTCAAATACTGGCTCATCGAATTCAACTTGAATAAATTTTATTCGAATACGAGTTAGAGTCGAATACTTAACGAATACTATATTCATTGCCAAATTCAACTCGACTATACATTCGCGAATAGTCGTGTCGAATACTAATACAAAACTAAGAGATTTTGGATTCATTAAAGTCAAGTCGAATTCGAATACCAAATCAAATTAAATATTCAAATATTGTCATGCTTGAAGCCCATTTTCAGCAATTAGGCCTTGACAATTTGTTGTTTCTTTGAGAACAATTGGGTCTTTCACATCAAATAGAAATACTACAATTAGGCCTTAAAATGATTTGGACAACATTTATTAAAAAGTATGTTGAAGAGCCTTAATAAAAAAATATAATCACAAAAATAAGAAAAAATCAAATATATAATAAAATAAAAAATAAAAAGTACATTTTTCTTTGAACATCAAAAAGAATATTTTACAACAAAATGCATAAAATGAAAACATTAAGACACTTACTAGAGGTTCACAAAATCATGACTATCATTTCTTCGAACACATTGTTTCATATGAACAACACAAGATCAGAGAATTATGGAACTAATTAAATACTTAATAAATTTATTTGGTAGTATGAGCATAAATTGGTGGAACCAAGAGTAAATAATGTCTTATTACATGGGAAAAAATACAAAGTGTGCTAATAGAGATTAATTAACTACACTAATTAAATTGTCTATTTTACTTGATAAAATTAATAATTGATTAATATTAATATATAAAAATAGATTGTACAATTTTGCATAATGATAATGACTATAACAATATATACTAATAGTTATTATATTAGAAAATAAAAATAATTAATTGGATATGTACAATCTTATCGTACGTATAACCTAAAATAAGAATTAATCTTGCGAATCGAGTTGGATATGTACGAGTCAATTTCGGTTCGAGTTATAGAATACTAGCTCAACTTGAATTCTAAACGGATACCAAAATCTTACCGAATTTGACTTGAATATTTAGACGAGCCAAATACGATTCGAGTATTTTGAATCGAATTTGAGTCGAGTATCGAGTTACTCGGCTCGTTAAAGAGTACTTTGGATATCAGTTAAATATTTCTATTGTGAAACTTAGTCAATTTAATTGTCATATAGCATGTGTTGTCCAATGTCAATAAATTTCTGACAAAAATGTAACGGAGAGGTCCCATGAAAACCATGAGGGGTTAGGAAACTATTAGTATACTTTAAGTGGGTGATTTGCACCATGAGGATATCGCTGGGGGAGTTTCAGCTATTTACCCTGTTGTTATTGTTGAAAACCTCAAAGCCCATAGCCCACCTCTTTGAATTGACACTTTTTTGGAGTCTTTTTGGTTCAGCTGCTCTCTCCCTCCTCTCAATAAATATTCCTTATAATAATAATAATACGATAAAATATTGCCCCAGTCAATTCGGTCACATGAAGATCCGATTTGCTTGTAATATACCCATATGATAATCCGGGTTTAAGAAATGGAGGCTGCACGTGCGGCACGTGCCAGAGGTTAAAGTGTGGTCTGCAGCAAGGCAATTTCAATTTTCAACAACTCACCGGGATTTTCCAATTGTATTTTAATTGCCCTCATACTTTGATGATTGTATATATACCCTTAAAGATAAGTTAACCTCTTCACATGACCCTTGATATCGAAAGTTTTAAGGGAATCGCTATTAGCACCCTATTTTCTAACTTCGATACTTTTACCAAATTATATAAAATATTTGGTATAAATAAAATAAAATATTTATGGAGTCTCACAATTGAAAAGTAGAGCGCTAATTGCAATTCACAAACTTTCTAGTTTTTTGTTTTGAAATTTCCTTCTCACATCACATCCTTAAGTAAAATTCAAACATCAAAATTATCACGAGACCATAACATCATCATAATTTTCATTAATTGTTTTCAAAATTGGAAAAAAAAAATGATACCACTATAGTAGGTGCACATTGTTTCTCATTTTATTTATGGAATCTGCTAATAGATGACCTATAACGGTTGTTAAAAATCAAATAGGAAATATTTTAAACAACAATATATTAGGAAGTGTTTTCATTGCATTTGTGCTCATTTTAATGCCCAATGTTTCTATATAAAACTTTAACAAGAGTCATTAAGAGCACTTGTTAGCTAAATCCTTTAATTACATAATTCATTTTTATTCCATTTATTAACTTGAGGTTCAATATTAACTGCATGTGAAAAAATAATTATACTCATTAAAAAGTGTCCAAAACAATCGAGACATCTTATCTATAGCGTAATGCGTACTTGTCAAGACTAAATTCTACTTCCGAAAAAATAAAAAATAAAAAATAAAAATACAAAGTTTTGCAAGATAATACAATTAATCGAGACCAAACCACTCATAATCTAATTGATTATGATTATGAGTTGGATTCTTAGATTCAATAACACCAATTAGATCACCAATTTAATTAGGTTCATAAACTAAGTTTAAGTGTACCAATCCAATTTCAAGCGATGTTTAATTGCCTTAAGTATTTGTTGTCATATATTACAAATGTAAATTTGAGCTATGCATGGAATTTATCAGTTCCAATAATTTTGTTTTAAAGATAGCATATAAGTGATACTCCCTCCGTCTCAGATAGACTATCATAGTTATATGTTTCAAAATGCTTCTTAACTATCTATGGATGAAACACTTATTATTTTCGTTTTCTACTATACCCAACTTCAAATACTCAGTTCTTATATTTTTGTGACTTAATTATAGAGTTACAACAAAGTTGTCCTATGAGTAATAAGAGTAGTTCAGGAAAAATTATTTAAAATAAATTTTAATTAATAATCTTTCTTAATCTATGTGGATAGAACTATATCTATTTTTTCACAATGGAGTAATTTGAATAAGTCCAAACGTTTTAAAGCGATAGTTTTTACAATTAGTAAAAGGCAAGGGACTCTAACCGGAAAACTAGAAAAAGTCAAAGGCACGTAAATGAAATAGCATAGCAAAAATCCCCAAATTACAAAAATCGAAAAATAGAAAAAACCGAAAAATAAAAAATTGTTGAAGAAGAAAGAAACGTTGCTCTCTCTCTCTCTCTCTGGTTCGAAAAAGGCCACACGGACGAGACGACAGGCGCCGAGGTTTTTGTTGAAAGAGTGCGCAGAGTTGGGGTTGGGGATTCAATTCTGCAAAACTCAACAAATATAAATACAGATTGCTTACTTATATACGTTTAGAGAGAGAACCTCTAGAGAGAGATAGAGGAAACAGTCGTCGTTCCGCTCAATAGTTTACTAACACGCGCTTTCTTCTATTGTCGAACTTGGATTCTTTCTCTCTCTCCCTCTCTCTCTTACCTCAGCTCCGGCTAGGGTTTCCTACTTTTTCAAGGTAAACATAATTTGAGCTCAGCTACAATTTCTTCTTCTTCTTATTAGTGGTTTTAATTGTTGTGATTTTTGTAGATTTTATTTTTTATAGTAATTTTGAAGATTGGCGTTTTTAGTTTCTTTCTTTTGCTGCATTAATTGCTGTTATCTCAATTAAATTGTTGTAATCTAAGCATCTTTATGTATACACCACGCCTCAAACTTGAGCCCAATACTCTCATCTAGGGTTTCATTTTTCAGTTGGGAAATTTTGCATTTTGGGGTTCAATTTTCTTCTCTTTTCTATTGACTCATTGCCCTCTGGTTTGCTGTTTCTTTTGTTTTACCGGTAAATTGAGTGCTTCTTTGCTTCTCTATATCCAGTTTGTTCAAAAACTGATGATCATTACCTTGTTTTTTGGTTGTTTGTTTGGGAATTTTTCATTTTTCAGTTACATTTAGTTGCCTTCGCGTTTTTGAAGATTTCAAGGTTTTGGTTCCATGGGATATTGATTGTGTGCAAATTTTGGTATTTTTGTTTACAGGATTGACTGCTTAGTGGTTCGGAAAGTTTTGGTTTTTCACTACAATCTGAGCTTAATCAGTGAGGAACTGAATCAAATGGTAATTTTGCTGCTTTTAAGAGCTTTATGTCTTTGGTATTTGATGCTTGTCAAATTTCCAATTTCAATTTTTGTTGTTGATCACAATTTTTATCTTATGTGCTGCCTTTTCATCAATGATAAATAGTCTATTCATGATATTTATTGCTTTAATCTTGAGGAAGTTCGTCTTTGTTAGATTTCAAAAATAGCATAGTCGTAAGGGGATATTTTTTATTGGATTGGATTTTCATCTGTGTGCCATTGTAACTAGCTGTTTGTCTGTTTGCTTTTTCTTACACATTCTTGAGACACTGAAACGAACTAAACCCCATCACTTAAATTTCAAGATCCTTACAACCCAGAAAATCGTATATATTTGCGCGAACAAATTCTCGAGATCTGGTGTGATATCCTTAAGTTTTAATTAATTACCTTCTGTTGCTACTACCATGATTGATTTTGGTTTGGGTGTTAAGAATGCTTTATTTGCTCCAACAGAAAATCAGACCGAAGTATGCTTGTTATTTGTCTTTTATAAATGTCGGTTTAAATAATTTCAAATTATATAGACGATCCAAGTAGTTGGAACTAATGTTCAGTTGAGAAATTTCTATTAAATTTGTACTACTTCTCAGTTCTCTTAGAAGGAAAGTGCGTTGGCAATCTAGTTCAGTTAATCTTAGGCCTTTTAAGATTAAGAAGGAATAAAAGGATAAGTGTCAGCGCCATTGTTATGCCATTCTGACAACTATATACCTTTGCCTTCCTGTAAGGGAAAAGTTGCAGAAGAAAAGGTATAGTGCGTGCATGTGTTTGTAATTCAATTACTTGCTATGGTATAGTGCGTGCTTTCCAATGGCCTGCAGGCTGCAACTGCCGAAATTATGTTCCTTTTCCTTGGGTATTAACATACTAATACTGTCTTTCAGTGATGGGGAGGCAAACTTTTACTTACTCCTTCCTTAAATGAAAATCACTTACTCTAAGAAGTAAGAAGAAGGCAAGTCATCTTATCAAAAAATAAAAAATAATAAAATAAAATAAATAAATATATTTTTAAATAAAATAAATAAATAGATAATAAATAAATAAATAAATAAGAAGAAGAAAGCTAGTCATATTTTGATATCTTAATTCAAGTTTGTATGAATCAATTTGAACTTAAAGTATTATTTAGTGCCAATGGGAGTTAAATAAACTTTGTTTATAATAACTACCAAGTGGGGTGAAACTATGGGTCCATGAGGCAGCTATACTTCGGGCAGTTTTTTTTGGCCCAATGTATAGGTATAAATGGGGGTGCTTTTCAGACATAGCATTAACATACCAATTTCACTCTTCAGCTATTTTCTTACCCACTTACCGTTTTCAAGGCTGACAGGGTTTAGAAATGTTGGGCTCATTTTTGTTTAGGAGTGGTGCATGTCATCACCCCATAGGAGGATGTGAGTGTGGAATTTAATCATTGAATTTTTAAGATCAATATTATCTCAAAATTTGATACAGGGACCCACTTATATATATTTAAATTCAAGAAATATACCCAAAATAAAAATGCAAAGTATCACGTCCAAACGCATGCCTCCATTTGGCTCTTTGCTAACGTATCACCATTTTTCTTTTTCTTTTTTTGTGAGCAAGTATCACCAAAATGTGAAGTATCAAAAAACAATGGAAGTATCACGTCCAAATGGGGCAGGCCTATGAATGGTGTAAATTTTCTTTGGAAAAATAGGGCAAAGTATCTTAAAGTAATAAAAAGGGCAAACGACACAAATGGTCCTTCTAGTTTATGGGTTTTTTGCATTTCGTCCCTGCAAATCCAGTCGTTCTTGTAGCAACCAATTTTAACGCAATTGGTCCTTTCGTCTAATTCCGTTAATTTTTTGCCGTTAAGCATGACACATGCGTCTCACTTGATTTTGTCTAGGGATAAAATTGTCCATTCATTCTTTTCTTTTAAATAGACCAAAATACCCTTAATATTTTTTGTTACTAAAACTATATATGAGGGTATTGTTGTAATTAGCTAAATATAATTTTTAACCCCTTTCTCATTCCAACCTTCTTCCCTTGCATTCAACCATGGCTGCCACCTCCGATCGAACAAATTTATAATTAAAATTTTTTATTTTCTTCAACTTTTTTCCATTCATTATAATAGAGTATCCTTCGGTCCACTAACTCAATATCTCTCTCTAAATTTCTTGAGAAATCCAGATCTGAAAATACAAAACACAGATATGAAAGAAAGACTTATTTCTTTCCTTTCTATTTCTTGGGAAGGAGAAGAAAAGAAAGGAAGCACTTCTGAAAAGAACAAAAGTTGGTAAAACTACTTAAACAAAAAGAGATGATTTTTAATAAATTAATTAAATGTCTTTTAACATAATTCACAAACTTCCCCCACTTGGCTGCCACCATTTTTACTGACCATGGTCTCTCTCTCTCTCTCTCCTCGATGAGTTTGTAAGATTGTAGGTTTATGTGTTTAGATATGAGGGGACGAATTTTGAAGAAACGATATGGGGGCGACTTTATCCCGGTACCGCGCCTTCGGTTAAGCCAAGTTGGAAGTGAGAGATAGAGAGAGAATGAAGATTTGATTTTCTTTGAGATTGAAGGAGAGAGAAAATTATAAATCTCAATTTGAGATTTGAGATTGGTACTAGGAGAGAGACGAATTTCTCAAAAATGTCTACTTGGTTGACTAAAAATGAAGATTTAAATTTTTGTGGGTTTTGCTGAAATTGCAATGTTGTTGACTGAAAATGCTTAACTTTGTGAAGGGGTTTGTTTTTTAGGTTGCAGAGTTGAGTAACCCAGCGACAGAACACAAGGTAGGGGGAGAGAGAGAGAGAGAGAGAGAGAGAGGGGTGGCCGGGTGGGTAATGGGCTGGGTAAACAGTGATGGGTGGTGGTGGGTTGGGGGAAAAAAAATTATTCTGTTTAAATTGAAAAAAAAATTATATATATATATTTTAATATGTGGGGGAAAATTGACTATTTTACCCCTGTACACATCATGTGAAGTGCACATGTTTCGATTTAATGGCAAGAAATTAGCAGAATTAGACGGAAGAACCATTTGTGTTAAAGGTCTTCAGTTACTGACCATTTGCGAGGTGTAGGGACGAAAAGCAAAAAGCCGATAAACTATAGGACCATTTGTGTAGTTTGCCCTAATAAAAATAACATTATTCTTGGAATAAAAATTAAATGTAATATTTCTAAAGGAAAACTTTTTTCAAAATTGAAGGGACGCAATTGCCTCCCATCTCACAAATATAACTTCACTATTCACTCGGAGTAAGTTTTGGCTTTGGTTTTAGAGCGTTTATGTCCATGTAATATAGAGTGACAAGTTATGTGTTGAGAACAGTAATGCATGGAATATACAATAATTGAACATGTTTTCAAAATTTTTTTTTGATAAGTAAGGAGTAATATAGACAAAAGCTACAAAACAGGTGTCGCGTCCTTTGTACACAAGCGGTATACTCACTAAATCAACTAGGACTAAAACTATTCACGAACTCTACAAAAAATAAGTTTTCAATTTAAAACAAGAATTCGGGACTGTGCAAATCAAGATCATGATCCAGGAAGCACTACACTCTCCAAGGTCCTCGTGTCAGGGCTGGCGTGTTGGTTGTGTGTAGGACACCGACACGCCAAAGCATTTTTCCAGAGATGCTCCAAACATACAATAATTTCTGATTGAAGATGTGAATAACAATAACACAAAAGATGATCTGTCAATTCTGGCATTTATTTATCGGTTTTTCTTTTATCGGAGAATATATTATCTTTTCATCTGAATTATCAATTTTTTACAGAGTCTAGACTCATGCGCAAGAGACAAGGGTCTTGAATGCATTTCTTTTTCGAAGAAACACGGGTTAAAAAGTTCAACATTCGAAGCTAGTGGAAAATTCTGAACTATTCGTATGTGAATGGATGATGTCTTGATTGAGTGTTGGAGATGCTTTAAATAATGAATAATTATTTGCTACTTGATGTTAAATGGAAAGTCATACGCACATACATACATAATGTATAATTGCGTATATAAATGTATATTTATGTGTCCCCCTGCCCCAACATGTTGTGTACTACTTTTTCCAAATGTTTTGTGTCAACGGGTTGGTTCTGTGTCAGATTGTGTTGACGTGACTATGTTGGTACTTCTTAGATTGTGATATTATTTTTTTATTGTCTACATGAACTGTGCAATGTTTGGATGTGTTTCATCACTTGTCAAATTGTGGGTATTGCTTTATGTGTTTTCTCTTGTGTTTTGTGCACCTAGGATTTTTGTTCCGAGTAAATGTACTGCCATGAGCATTTGCACGTGGAAGACATCTCTTTGGTTTGACATCCTCTGTATTTACTAAGCTTGGTGTCTTTGATATTTTGTAACCCTGGCTATTTTAGGGGAACTCCACTCTTTCCCCTGTGGTTGGAAAAACCAAAAAAAAAAAAAAAGAAAAGAAAAAGAAAAAGGGACCGACAGAATAAAATAAGATACAGAAATTCCAAAATTTGAGCTGTTGTGTGATGGCACCTCTCATGTAGGTAGTCATGTTTTGGTATTATTGTTGTTGTTATTATTATATATTTGTATAAAACACTCTTTTTGCTCTAATAGTTGCTAGATAACTTACAGGAGAATAACTTGATTAAGATTACTTTCTCATTCTTGATTAGTTTCAATTTATGTAAGATTTTGTACTTTACATTGAAAGTTTTTGTATTTTTGTTATTTTAAGACTTTCTTTCTTTGACTTCATTCTGCATTTGGTCAGAGGGTAAGTCTTGCAGATTCTTACTTGTTAATCATTTGTGTTGACAATGGGGTAATTGGTAGCATTTATTGTCTTTCTCATTTCCTTGTGATTTGCATGAGTATTTTTCCCTCAGGAACTATACCCGTAATTGGTCTTTCTTCTTTCCTGGCATGCTGGGTTTGCTTAATATGATGAAGCACAACTTATTTCTCCATTTTCAGCTGGAGTTAATGTAAATGTGATTGTGTGTAGTGGTCAAGTTGGGTGAAAGTATGACCTCCAAGATCATCATTATCAAATCTTACCCTCGCATACCTGAGTAGTGCCCTCATTGTTCTGTTTCCTGGTACTAACTTACAGATGATTACGCATGGGAAAAGCTCTTACTGTTGGTGTTTGTGCTGGACTGCTTCATGTTTCACTTCATTCTAATCCTTTTGATCTAGGCTTATTGAAGGTCTTTAGGTGGGATGCACTATCTTGTATGGAGTTGCTTGGCAGGCGTTCTACTTTTCATAGATTAGTTATATTCAGTTGCTAAGTTTCTGCAGCTTTTTTCCTTCTTTTTTTCCTTTTCTTTCTGTTTTATGATGATGAATAAGCTTCTAAGGTTCTGCTATCAGTTGCATGTAATTCAGGTCATTTTGTTACCAAATTCAAAGTATGAAACTTTTTTTTTTCCTAAATTCTTTCTCTATGAGCTTTCTTAGATGTTTTAGCTGTCAAAATGATGCTATTTGGAAATGTCAGTTCTATATCTGATGAAATCTCGAGTTTAGAAGATATTGTCTACACATTCTGGTATTTAATCGTGTTTTAAGGAATGTAATGGAGACATGCGAGGTATCTTTAATATTATCAATTTTAGGACAATCTGCAAATTCTATTATTTTGGAAATTTAAGAACCCAAAGAAGTAAAGACATAGTTATGTTCTGGAAAACAGGGCCATGATTCATTAATGATATGCATGTGCTGGATGTGACCCAACAGAATCTGGTGTAGGTTTTTGGTGTTGTCACTCTTTTAAATTTTAGGAAACTTGGATGGGTTGAGATGCGTCACCTGTTTTGACGCTCTGTTTATATATTTATTCTTACCTATCAAAAAATAAAAATAAAATAAAATTAATGACAGAGAGGATTCATAGAGCCAAACCCAAGTAATTATGGCAAAGGGTGAGTTGAGTTGAGTTATAACCCATCGTTTGTGCACTTTGAGACATTTTGTACAAATGCAAAATGTGGAGGACTACGTAGAGAACTAGATATAGGAAGGGTAGATTTAAAGTAGTGCTTGTATAATTGTGGACAAACTTGGGAAACATCCTTTCTTGTAGACTTGTGGGTTTATTAGGTGTCGCCTGGTCTACACCCCTGCGGCATGCTCTTAACACCTGGTGTGCTCGCCCCTATCCCCACATCACAACCGTGGGGGTACCCTCGTCTACCTGGTTTGCCATAGGTTGACTATCAAGGTAGAAGCCATCAAGTTCTTTTTGCTATAGATCAAGTTCCCCATCTCACTGCCTGCGTTTTGTTAGAGATTAAGCCACAGGCACTGGAAGAAATTACCCCCTTTTTTTTTGTAATAGTTTGGATTGAGTACTCAATTGATTTCATTATATGTGGCCGCCACCATTGGGAGGAGGATCAAGGGACTGCTGTCTTTTGCCCTTATGAAGTATTTTGGCTACTAGTAAATGTGTCCTTAGGGGGTTCTGTTGGTAAGGTAATAGAAATAATTTTGAATAGTGCTAACTCATTTTGAGCGGACCATACTAATATAACTGTTTGCAGCTTTAAGGAAGAAAATGACTTGAAGTTAATAAAAAACTTCTGAGTGACGATTAGGAGAGGCAAAAAGAATCCAATACTAGATGTATCAATTTATAATTGTTGTTTTGTTAATAAAAACATTAAAGTTGATTGGGAGAGGGAGTAAGAATGCAACAAAAACTTTATTTAGTTAGTAATCTAGCTCTTGACTTCATCAATGTTTGACATCACTGTCACTCAATTGAGTTTCTATTTGTGGCTTTAAGGAAGATAGTGATTTTAAGTTGATGAAAAACCTTGAAAGTGATTAGTGAGAGAAGCGAAAAGAAATCCCCCAAGGTGTATTAATTCTTATTATTAATATTGTTTCCTATAAAAAAGGTTAATTTTGTTAATAAAAAATTAAGGCTGATAATTGGGAGAATGAGAAAGAAATCTTACCAAGATTTCATAAATTAAACTGGTTCTTAACGTGCTCATCAATTTTTGATGACGCTGTTGTAAATGTCCGTTTATTAAGGGTTTACCATTTTCTTGGTGTAGGAGGGGGCATGGACTTATCCAGCAGAACTGATGTACAAACGGTTGCTGATAAATTGTAGCAAAGCAAACTAGAAATGAAGTACACAGTTGAAGCTCTATTTTACTGAGATTATGGTTAAGTATGTCTGCAAAGAAGAGTATTTATAAAATTCTGCAAAAAATATTAAATACCAACTAAAAATGGGAACAATTGAAAGAAAAAAAATTCAAAATGATCAAAAGAGAAAGAAGGGATTTGTAACTCTTTACCTGACATTTCTATCCAAGTGCACACAGAAAAATTTCTTACCTCTGGGGGGTTGGGATGGGTAGATTTTCTTCTAGAATCAATGCAGAATGGCAAAGCAGATTTGTGTTTCTAGTCTTATATGGAATCTTCTCCAACCTTCCCCGAAGATCTATGAGGGCAGTGTGACGGTAATCATTCTTGGTAACTCTTTTGAAGCCGAGCTAAAGTCATTGGCTGTCTGTATTTTAAATCTCCCAATCTCTAAAGAATCCGCTCAAATGTACATTCTAGATCAACGAAGATACCACTGCTAATCAACCCTACAATATTTGATTGAAGGAATTTGGACGTAGATATGTATTCATAGGATTATTGGTTCATACATAGAGGCTTTGATAGGTTCAGCTGTGAACAATATGTATACATTGAAAAAGACAGAAGATTGACAGCAACAAGCTGGCTTGTGTTAATTGATGAGATTGGGGTTAATTTTTGGAGGTTCAGTTTATTACTAATAAAGTTTGCCTGTCAAGGCATGACTCAGTTTCTGGGTCCGAGGGAGTAGAACATATGTTCAAACATTGAAAGCATTAGTGCATGGTAAAAAATGTTCATGCTTGCTTGTTGTAAGATCATGTGTTCTATATATTTCCTTCTTTGTGCTTTTTTTATTTTCATTACGGTTTTGCATGCTCGCATCATTCTTTCTGTTTACTGGTTGCGGCATTTATGGGGTTCTAATTATTTTTAACTTGGTATTTTATTGTTTGGTGCCTAGATATTAACATTTTCTTTTGTATTGTATCTAATGGTTCAATTTTTTTGGTAGTTTGGTGAAATGCAACTGCTTGTGGCATTTGTTGTTTTCATTACAGTTTTGCATGCTAGCTATTTACTGGTTGGGGGCATTTATGGGATTCTATTTATTTTCAACATGGTATCTTATTGATTGGTGCTCACATCTTAAATTTTTCTTGTCTTCTATCTAATGGTTCAAATTTAGTTTTTTGGTAGTTTGGTAAAATGCTACTTCTTTTAGCATTTATTGCCAAAACCTTGTTTTGTTGAGATATTAGGAGCTTTACTTGCAATTTGATTTCAGATGTTCTTTTATGATCAAAGGTTGTAGACTTTCGATGCTCACTATTTAAATTGTGGGGGCATTTATGGGATTCTATTTCTTTTCAACATGGTATCTTATTGTTTGGTGCTCACATCTTAAATTTTTCTTGTCTTCTATCTAATGGTTCAAATTTAATTTTTTGGTAGTTTGGTAAAATGCGACTTCTTTTAGCATTTATTGCCAAAACCTTGTTTTGTTGAGATATTAGGAGCTTTACTTGCAGTTTGATTTCAGATGTTCTTTTATGATCAAAGGTTGTAGACTTTCGATGCTCACTATTTAATTATGGTATTTAACTTATGTATCAGGCTGGAACTTGGACCAACTGAGTGATTTAAACACCCGAAAGACGTTGTTGTGAGGGTTTGTCATCTTGTGCATGTCTGCATGGTCAGTCTTGAGTTGTAAAAGAATAGTTTAATATGGTGCAAAAATACTTTTATGTATGAGCTTAATGATAACAGAAAATATCTCTTTTGACATGTATTATTATAGTTAACACTGATGATATTTTATTAGTTCATCTTAGTATTTGGTATCTCTATTCTCAGTGTCAATATCTGTTAAGAAGTGATCCTGTGCAACACATGAAATGCTATGTCGAGAATTCGTCCTGCGTGCAAGACCACTATGCTTATGGAACATGGGACACATGTCTTTTAATGAGTTGGCTCAATATTGAGTGTTTCTTTCACTGGGCTTCTAGGTGTAATTTGAAAAATTTGTTTGGTAGTGTTTGTGATTGTCTCTCCATGCAAGCATTGTTTGCAGCTACTTGTTGATTGAAGTTTATTACTATTGATTTATCATTACATGGATTGTGGTTGGTAAAGTTTGATCATCTGATTGATCAATTTACCATCAATGTTTTGTTTGTCTGGCCCCTGTTAGAATTTTGTTTCGTTAGATTATTGTTGTGCATGCTTTGTCTGGGACCCTACTATTGTTTGCAAATTACCTAGAACGAATATCAGACGGAATATTGCTAACATGGATGTTATGGAAGCAAAACAAAGAAAGAACCTAATTTTAGGGGATGGTTGGGTTAATACAAGAGTTTGTATAGTTATATTTATCAGTTATGTGGCGTATACAGGGAACATTTACAAGGAAAAACTATAAATTAAGGGTTTTCACTGTAGCCAACGATAATAAGACGAATATATGAAAGGGTTCTCATTCTCATTTTGATTTGGAAACTAGCATCTTATAGTTGATATGTTTTGGAGCCCTTCAATGGACATGAATTACATGATGGCATATCTCTTACCCAGTATCTTTACATCACCAAACAGCTCACTAGTTGTGCAATTGAGTCAAAATACTGACTGGATTGAATTTGCATAAGAAAAATTCAGGTCATTCCTCTTTTCTTCTCACATTTTATAGCTGTTTCTAAGGTGATAGAAGTAGAAAAGCCAGCAACTATTCGGTTAGCATGTACCCTCTTTGGATTAGAATATTACATGAACATTTTGAACTTCACTTCAACCATTTTTAGGATCTAAGTTCCATATGTTGAATTGATTCCTTTACTCTTCTGTAATTTCTATTTTATTGACAAAATTGGGTAATGTTGGGTGCAAATCTTCAGAAGGATATATGACACAGATAAATTAGTTTGATGGCTCTGTGTTCAAAGTCCATCAATGATTTGTATGTCATCCAGTTTCTGTGTTTTTACACTAAATTATGCTCAATTGTCATGTTTAACCAACTTCCGGACATGGTCTACGCAGGCTACAGGGTAAAATATATTTCTCAAGATGAGGGAATATGATATAGCATGCTGCAAGGATATTGTTCAACCTCTGGTGTTTTAACTTGAATGAGACGTTATGACGCTTGAGGACTTTTTTACCCTAACTGAGATGAAAGATGGGCTCACAACTCTTGCTAGAGTTGACGAGCTGTTCACTGTAATGCAGAAGGAGAAAGATTGTGCTGTAAAGAATATTGGCGAAGCAACCAGACAGTGGTCTACTGTTGCAACCACTATAGCTGCCACCGAGAACAGGCAATGTCTTGATCTTTTTATCCAGTTAGATGGACTCTGGTTCATTGATAGGTGGCTCAAGGATGCTCATAAATTCAGCTGTGATACCGGTAACAGCTTTGTTGAAGAATCAATTCTGGCATTATTACGAGCACTTGAGAAGCTGCAAATAGACAATGAGAGGTCAGTTTCCTCGGGAATCTGGATGACGGTGAAGAATCTCCTTGGACACAGTAGTTCTACAATTCAGGATAGGGCTGGAGCTTTGTTTGATGGCTGGAAAGTTACTCGACACACTGCTGCTCCACAGGTAGTCCAAAAAGTAGCGGTACTTTGTGATGATGGAATAGACACTAGTACAAATCGAGTTAGAGATAGTGGACGTCCAGAATGCTCGTCCCTTGATAAGTCTTCATCACATGTCATTGACCATGAAGTAAAAAATATAGAACCTTCTGGAGAGGACAAGTGTTTGAATTGCGCTGATGCTATGCAATCAGTAACGGTAGATGAAGAACAGATCAAAACTCCTGAGAAAGCTTTGGGCAGTGCAATAACGGAGAACGGGCCTCCAGATCCTGTGCACTCCTCTAATATGGTGAACCATGTAGATGAAAGCCTTCCTGTCAAGGAAGAAGCCCCAGTACATCATTCAGAAGGTATTGCAGTAACTGGAACTTCTGGTTTTGCAGTTGCAGCGCAAGGGAAACAGCTCTATGAGTGTACTCATGATGCAAAGCAGATGCAGGAGACCAGTTCTCCTGAGAAAGTAGGTGCTAGGGAAATCTCTACGGTCTCTATTCCTTTGGAACAAAGAGCTCTTTCTTCGAGTGAGGACGTTGCAACTACTTTGGAGTCTGTGTTAGAACCTGATTTAAAAAAAGAGATTGACGCCAAAGATCAAGCTTTTTGTTCAAAACATTCCCCCTTTTCTGAGTCAAGAAATGCATCTCGGGAAGATAACTGGATGGATGATAGGGGATCTCCAAACCATTGCAGAAGCACACTCGTGCTCGAGGCTAAAGACCAAGTTGAGGCATGTAATACTGATGCTTTGCACAACTCTTCTGACGATGACTGCAAATGGGGAAAAGCAAAGGACTCCAAAATTTTGTCAAGGGTAGAAGATGCTGGGGTTGTTGAAAAAGCGGAGGAGCATAGTGGAGATGGAGACGGGGATGGTTCAGAAAATGATTCAGATTGCTTCAAACCAACAATGGATGCGAAAGATTGCATTGTGATGAGCAAGAGGTCAGATATGGAACTTGACTATGATATGGTAGATCCATTAGAGGTTGCTAGACAAGTTGCTATAGAAGTGGAGAGAGAAGTCGATTGCAGAGAACTAAGTTGCAGTACTTCAGAGAAAACATCGGGTGGTGGACTCAGGCAGCCAGAAAGCCCAGATTCTACAAATGGAAAAGAAAGCCAGTCATCTGAGGGCCCATGTAAAAAGTTGCCAACTGTACCAAACCTTTCCCCTAGGGCTTTACAGACCGGGGCGGATCCTGTTATTAATGCAGAAACCCTTAGAGCTGACCACGAAAATTGTATAAATGATATGCCATCCTCTCAGGTTACTGAGGCGGCTCAAGAATCAGAAGCTCACATGGATAAAGGATTCTCTGGTTTTGATCTGAATCAAGAAGTTTGTTCCGAGGATACAGACCGGACAATCAATCAGATCTCGACCCCGATTTCTGTTGTTTCTGCTTCAAGGGCAGCGGCAGCCACTGGATTGCCTATTGCTCCTTTGCAGTTTGAGGGTGCTCTTGGGTGGAAGGGGTCTGCTGCAACTAGTGCTTTTCGGCGAATCCCTGAAGGTGACAAGACTCTCCCCATGTCAGGGAGCCGCAACAACTCGAAGCTTGATTTTGATTTGAATGTGGCTGAGGGTGGAGAGGACAAAATCGAAGATCTGTTATTGGGAAAACAGATCCCGAACGCATCTGGATTTCCTTCGGGGGAAGAATCTTCGATTGAAGCAGCCAGTCCAAGAAGATCGGACAGGATGCAGTTAGATCTTAATCGTGTCAGTGATGGTGGGGTTGATGCATCTTTAGACTGGAGGCGTGATGGACAACTCTTTCTGAATCAAAATGGGCGTCAAAGTCCCTCTCGATCCTCGTCATCATCATCAATGCAGCCTCCATTAAGGAACTTCGATTTGAATTTGAATGACCAGCCGTTATTTCTCCAGGATTCTTCGTCGGATCATCTTTATCGCGGTAAGTCATTTCAAAATTTAAATGCTTCTGAAACTGCGTTTAAATCGGATGAATCTGTAATTTCCATTCTGGGTGCCCGAGTGGAGGTCAAGCGTAAGGATCCTGTTCCACAAACTCTGCCTGTGCCCAATGGCAGAATTTCAGAGCATCCGATGGACATTAATTTGGGGAGAAGTGGGGGCATTTTGGGGGTAGGATCCTCAAATCCATATGCACATTCTCCGGCTTATGGGTTCAATAGCCTTGCATCGGGTTCTGGTATGCCTTTCTCCTCAGCCATGTATGGACCACCAGGAGGGCCCATACCTTACATGGTGGATTCAAGAGGGGCCCCTGTTGTACCTCAACTTATGGGCTCGGCTTCGTCTCTTCCTCCTGCCTTTTCTCAAGCAACACCTTTCATGATGAGCATGACTGGTGCTGGCGTGTCCTCAGGCTCTAACGGGGCTGGGCCTTCACGTCATAATTTTGATCTGAACTCTGGCTTGATGATTGAGGGAGGAAATAGAGAGGCAGGAGCAGGCTTGAGGCAGTTTCTCAATCCAAGTCAAGGCAGGTCTTTGGACGAACACTTGAGAGCGGCTAACTCGCAACAACCATCTCCTAGTTCCGGTCTGGGATTGAAACGCCAAGAACCAGATAGTGGATGGGAGCCTTACCCATTTAACTTCAAACATCATCAACCCTCGTGGAAATAGAGTTGTCTATTCGTCTTGGCCCCCGACTCTTGGGGTTCAGTTCCATATCAGCAGCGTTGATTACAGGGAGTAGATGAGCAATTGATTTTAGGCGGAGGGCTCTTGCACAACGGAATAAAGATTTGGGGGAGATAGCCATTGTAATCTGATTCAGGAGATTAATTGCCAAAGAAGAACAGAGATTAGGTAATTTACTATTTCACAGTGATTTATTTCTTTCCTTTTTTTTTTTCTTTTTCTCAGTCTCATAGGAAGCCATTTCTGCAACACAGAACTTTGTTACATGTAGCTGTAATTTATTTTTCATATATATCAAAGAAATTTAGTGGGATTAGGATATTTTATGCTGTCTTGAATTTTTATTCTCTTTGTGCATGTATAGTATTTAAGTTAAATCCCAGAGATAGCTGAATAAATGCGTATAGTGAGATTTTTGTAAGTGCAAAGGCATCTTTTGCTGATCTTATCTTGCAAGCAAATCCTTTTTGACGATAGAAAGGGAATGTCATTGCCATTATCTTGCAAGCAAATCTTTGAGTTTTTCGTGTACATTCTACAAGCAAGTAGATCTTCATGTGCACACCAGTGCCTGTGGCGGTTATTACACCATTATTGTGGTTGTGGTTGTGGTCATCATAATTCCTGTCGACTTTGACTATGTTGTAATAATTAATTGTACAGTAGTTAGTATATTTGTTTTGTTTTGGCCAATTAATTAGTCAAATTGTTTTGTTTGGTCAGCATTAATTAGTTATCATACACTTGTTTTGTTTTGGTAAAATAGAATCGTTCACGCAAAACCTTTGCCTATGTTGCCTATGTTATAGGCCAGTATTGTTCCGTTTTGGTAAAATGGAACTGTGCGTGAAGAACCTTTGCCTATGCTGCGTATGTTATAGGCCAGTATGTTAGTATGTACGTATAGTTTGTATTAGAAGTGGAGTAAAGATTCACATTACTATCAAATACAGTTTCATTTTGGAATTGTGCATGAAGAACCTTTGTCTATGCTGGTCTATTTTATAGTCCTGTATATTCGTATGCATGTATATACTGTGTTGTTTTATAAGAATCAAAGAAGAGAAAAAAAAAATCCACATTACTATCAGAAAGAGTGAAGTTTAGAGTGATTTTGGACTTGACCATATTTGCTTAAACTATAAAGTGTGATTGCCTTCGAGTTTGGCCTGGTAACAGACAAAATCCGATTAATTTGAAAATTGGGTTTCTGTTTTCATATATTCTTTATTTGCCTCCATTATATGCTCCATCCTTTGTCCCTTCCACACCCCCCCCACCCCCACCCCAAAACAAAAAAATGAAATAAAAATAATCTTACTTGCTATGTTAGTTTATCCTAAAGGAAGAATGCAATTCTAAAATTTTAAACCATTATTTTTTTTTTAATTTTTTTTGTAAATGTAATATGTATCTTACTTGTCATACGGAAAAAAAAGATACTTTCTTCATTCCAAGACAAATGTTTCTTTGCTCTTGATCATGAGCAAAACATAACACTCATTTTAAGATGAAAGTGATGTTATGATTTAAAGTAATTTAAAGAGTATACAGAGTTATTGATTGTTAGTAGGGAAAAAAAAGCTGCTCTCGAAACCTCCAGCCCCTTCTTCGTCTCTGGCTGGCGGCTTCAGCTGTTGGCCATGTACCTTAGATCTAGCTACTTTTCGTTCCTTCCTTCCCATCTCGCTTACTCGGCCCACTTCCTACTCTCCCTATTTATCTATACCCTCGCTGACATCTGTTTTTTGCCTCGTCGATGGCAGAGTGCGCTCTTGGTAGGATGCGATTATTCCTTTAATTGGTGCCCTTGTCTACTAGGATCTATCTCTTCTTGCAATCCGTTGTGTTTCCAGCCCTAGCTCTCTCATCTCCTGTCATTGGCTGGGATTGTGTTGTGGTGTCGACCATTTACTTGGGATTTCCACGGGTGATGTCTCTTTTTTCTGGTTTATTTTCCGCCTTTGATAGGAGGAATGACCCCAAACAGCTTTTCCTGCCGTGGCTTTTGATCTTTGGAAATCATTTCTTGCTGGGACTTAGTGTTTTTATTTGTTTGTAGGTTTGTGGATTCGTCAACCTGGTTTCTGGTTGTGTTTGTGTTGTAGTTTCTTCCTACTAAGGAACTTTCTGGAAAAAAAAAGAAGAAAAAAAAAGAGGTGAGCGTGTACCATGGTCATTGGTAATACTGTTGGTAATGGAGGAAGCCCATTTGTGTCGTAGGATGGTGGAGTGGAGTGGTCTTGATTGCTACAAAGGTTGATATGTTTGTCTTGCTCTGGGCCTGGGGATTGGTGGTGATGCCGTGATGGGTAATCACTTCACTGCAATTTCATCTTCTGTTGGTACGTATGTATCTCGGTTGTTGTCGGAGCTAGAATGTATGTATCTCGGTTGTTGTCGGAGCTAGAATGGTTTCGATAGTTTTGTGTTGGAGCTATTAATTTGCATGTTAGATAGTGTGTTACAAAGCCTACAGTCCCTGGGCATTGTTGTTGGTGCAAGTGTCCATGGTTGGCAGCATCAGCATGGATTGTCGATTAGCTTTGGGGGTGTGGGAATGTGGCAGCTTCTTTTTTTCTTCTTTCAACTGTTCTGAATCTGATGTTGGTCTCCCTGTTAATTTGTTTTTTGTTTGATCGTTGTAGTTGTATTTTTGCGTTAATTTAGTTAGGGTGGTGTTTTTTATAACCGGAAGGTTAGGTTTTTAAAGGCAGATCTTTCGACCACATACTTTTGGTAAGGTTAGGTTATTAAAGCCGTGTCTTTCTTTCGACCACATACTTTTGATATTTATTTTACCGTTGCCGGTGAACCTTTAGGTTAAATTAGCCTTGGGTTAAACAACTAGCTTTTGGGTAGGGGTCGAAGCAAGTTCTGTGGTTAGTTTCCTTCTCTCCTTTCTCGGTCCCTTTTTGGGTTTGTAAAATTTCTTTGATATTAATGTTAGGGTTAATGACATTACAAGTTTCTCAACTATGGTTGATTCTATCGTAGTCCCTTAATAATATTTTTTCGGGATTATTATAAAAATGACCAGCGTACTATCAGTTAGGAACCGATTTAACCCCGTACTCCCAATATCCCAAAATTGACCATTGTACTAACAATTTTAGTCCAATGTGGTCCCTACCGTTAACTTTTCATCCAATTTTTTAACGGAGCAGTTAATTTGATTAACGGAGCTAATTTTTGAGGGGTATTTTTGTCCTTTCTTTCCAAATTCAACCATCCCAAAACAGGGGAATTTGGGATTCCGGCGAGGTCGCTGTCGACTGAAATTAACAGTAGTAACATTCTTCCCAGAAGAATCACAAGTAACAAAACTCCATCTATTACAAGCATCATTGTTACCCCAAGAATCGGTCAAAATCGAAGGATACCCAATAGCACCGGCAACTTCAAGAAGCGCGATGACTTGGTGATCACAAGGCCCCGGTGTGGTTAAGCAAAAGCTATTACCGGGAGTAAGTGTGACATCAATACCTTCTTTAAAATCGGGTATGGACCCCGCAATTTATTGTTCCAGAGTTATATTTACTAATTTAGGTAAAGACATCAAAGAAGGAGGAACTACCGGAATTGGTTATCCGTCAAATCGAAGAGATTATCGCAGGAGAGATCCGGAATGGGGCGGTGAATGCGTTGGCTTGTAGCCGGACTTGTGAGCTGGGTCATGGATGATAAGACAGCAATTGTTCGGATAAGCCGTCGCCCTTTCCCTGGTTATTGTTGAGCCGAGATTTTGAATTTCGAGTTGGCGAATGATTTGGATAAAGGGCGGAGAGATCGTTGTATGAGAGACGGAGGTTCGCAAGTTTGGAAAGGAATCGAAGATATCGGGAATGGTGCCGTTGATCTGGAATGGCTGGCGTAGAAAGTAACTAAACTGCCGCTCTCAGTTAAGTCAGTGGGGATTTGCCATGGGGATAGATTTAGGTTGTCGCTGATGCTGAAGGTTTGTAAGCTGGTGAGGCCTCGCCGGAATCGGGATTCTAGCAATAATAATTCTCTACGTCTACAAGTGGAAGAAACAGAAGAAACATAACGCGGAGATCGCCATATCCAAACCAGTTCCAACCCACAAAACTTTGGTGGAGTTTGGGATGAGAATGGGTGTTTCGGTCTCTTTTGTTTGGATTTGGAATTGTGATGGTGTCTTTGGGATGGTGGAGGTAAAGGAATTAATGGAGGTTGTTGAGTGGCTGACGGAGGAGGGACGGAATCAATGGGGAAGAAAGGTTCTGTTTTGGGATGGTTGAATTTGGAAGGAAAGGACAAAAATACCCCTCAAAAATTAGCTCCGTTAATCAAATTAACTGCTCCGTTAAAAAATTGGATGAAAAGTTAACGGTAGGGACCACATTGGACTCAAATTGTTAGTACAATGGTCAATTTTGGGATATTGGAAGTACGGGGTTAAATCGGTTCCTAACTGATAGTACGCTGGTCATTTTTATAATAATCCCTATTTTTTCAAATTTTAGTCCCTTGACTATGAAAATTAGACATGGTTGGTTCTTTTGTTGGATGATATTAGTATTTTTTCGTTAAGTCCGTCACGTGTCCATCACATGCCTTTGGTTAAAGGTATTTATGAAATTTTACGTACAAATATATTTTTTAATACTTAAAACAATATATTATTTTCTCTCTCCCCCAAACATCTCAGCCCCCACTTGCCAACTAGAGCTGGAGACACGAAGAGCAATTTCTTGACAAAAGTTATCACGTTCGACGGCTGGCTTCTCTTCCTAAAAGCATGAGCATGATCGGTCTTTGAGTAGTTATATGATAGGTAAGACCTGCCATACCAACCATACTTAAACAGAACATCTGATGGACTCATTTCCACTTCAAACAGTACAGGAAAGTACGACTCTCTAATGCTTGAAATGGTAGTACTCCTTCGCGTGGTGGAAAATGAACGAGGAAAATACAATGAAATCCGAGAATTGCATTCTTCCAGTCCCGAATTAGCAACTCCAAGACAACCAATCATGCAAAGCAGACCTATAGAAGAATTCCATATTCCCTCCACGGACATTGTATTAACAGAAATATCGGTCCTAAATGCTGCCGTATCTCGCTCCATCGTCGCTGGAAATGCCCTCAGTACTGCAGAAAGCCGGGCATTGTAGGCCTTTCATTCTATCCTTTTCTGCTCACAGATTAAATTCTGTATGATGACCTTCAAATTTTTGTAACTCTAGTCAGGAGCCTTGAATTCTCCTCCGAGAAGGAAAGGCCCCAACCTACTGTAATACTGCTTTCTGCCAATTTCAGTTGGGCATAATGTTGAACGCTGCTTCATTTCCAAAAGTCCCTAGAACCCTACAAAAATCGGAGCAATTGAACACAATAACCCCATCTTCCACTAACTCATCTTGATACTGATTTAGATCACAAGAGGTTGACCTCAACTCTTCGGAATTGTATTGATACTTTGAGTTTGAGTAAAGACTCATTTGAGAAGATATGTGTACTAAATCAAAGTACTTAAAACTACCTCGCTCGTTTAGACTTTGCATTTCTCCGTGGATGGCTCTGCTAGTCAAATTAAAGGCTTTAGGGTACCTAAGAACCAACAAAACCTGATCATTTGGAAATACACGGGACTGGAGTTTGCTCAAAGAACTAACCCAAATCCCATTGATCATATCCGACGAATGGCCAACCAATTCCCAGAACGGAAAAGTTGAATTCCCCATCATACAAACTATGGATGATTGGGTAGGCAATTAGGGCCGGTTTAGAAATTGAGGAGGGGGGGGGGGAGAGAAAATAATATATTGTTTTTAGTATTAGAAAATATCTTTGCACGTAAAATTTCATAAATACCCTTAACCAAAGGCACGTGATGTGGACATGACAAACTTAATGGAAAAATACTAACGGCATCCAACAAAAGGACCAACCGTGCCTAATTTTTATTGTTAAGGGACTAAAATTAAAAAAAAATTGTTAAGAGACTACCGGTGAAATTGTCCATAATCAAGACTAGTGATTAATGATACTATGTATTACGACTTTTACAACTTTGTAAAAATAAATATATCTACGTAAATTATTGGTTAAATTTTATTCCCTCCGTTCCAGGCAAAAAGTCACTATACTATTTTGGGATGTTTCATTTAAAGAGTTCACTTTCAAAAAATTATGCTTACAATTTTCATAATCTTTCATCTTCCCTCCGTTCCAGGCAAAAAGTCACTATACTATTTTGGGATGTTTCATTTAAAGAGTTCACTTTCAAAAAATTATGTTTACAATTTTCATAATCTTCCATCTTTACCCTCCACTTGTGTTGTAATCATCTTGGTTGTGCTCAAGTATTTTTGTAGTTATGATCAAATTCATTGACACTAATATATTCCTTAATAATTAGACTTTTCATTAAAAAAAAAAATCAAAAATAGACTATTTGATTGGAATGGTGGGAGTGCTTGCTATGCCATAACAAAATGGAAAACAGTGCAATGAAAACTAAACCACAATGATAAAAGATGTTGTAGAACTTGGACTTAATTTCATGAAATGACTAGATGTTGGGGTGTTCATCGGTTCGATTTTCAGGTTGTTCGGGTTGTTCCTTAAAACTAAAAACCAAACCAAATAAAAAATCAAGAAACCAAACCAAATTCGAATTCGATTTTTGGTTTGGTTCGGTTCGGTTTTCGGTTTTAACCAAACAAATGTTAAAAATACAATCCAATTCAAAGTTTAAATATTTATCATTTAAAAAACATCCAAAACAAAGATTAAAACTTTAGCAAAATTACATAATATCCCTAAAAAAGTAAGATTACATATACTTGGTCACTCAAACTTGAAGGAAGTCTTGGATTCTGCACATTAGTTGTCTCTTTTGTCACTAAACATCCATGAAATTTGTTTGAGTTGTCACTTGTGTTATTTCTACGACTCATTACAAGAACATTTAAATAAACCAGGAAATGTCAAAAAATATATTGAAAAAGAAACAATGAATTACATTGTTCAAACTTTATATAACTAATAATTATTTATATAACTAATAATAATATATTTAGTTTTATTATATTTTTTCTAATTCGATTTTCGGTTTGAAAGGCAAAACCAAAAATCAAACCAAAAACCATATTAGAATTCGGTTTTGCCAACCAAACCAAATTCGAATTCAGTTTCGGGTTATTCGGTTCGGATGATCGATTTTTCGGTTTAATTTTCCGATGAAACCAAATACTGAACACCCCTAACTAGATGGATCCTCAAACATAAGAAGTAGCTGAAATAAACTAGTCATGAGAAGTAAGTACGGATGAACTTTTAGACCTAAAGACATGTTTGATTGTTTAAGTCTTGTAGTTTGTCAGAGAACTCCAAAACATAAACATTTATCATAGTATTATGGAAGATATAGCCGAGCCAAATCTGCGATACAATCAATAGGTTGTGCCAAACATAGACATGCTTCAACTCAATGATCGAGAAAAGCAACCAACCGTGAGAGAAAGATTAGGTGTTTTGTCTCGCAATTTTATCAACCTCATTAAATAACTGAAAATTTCAAGCATGCAGTTTTTCCAAGAAACCCTCACATATATAAATAGAACTACACAACAAGACACTATCCTGTTTCTATAACTAGAGAGATTTACAAAATTTCCACATACTAATTCTACTTCTCTCCAATAACGCATGCCACATTCACACCCCGACTTCGAAAACCATCTCCGAATTCAGCCTTTAATGTAGATTTGGCAAAGAACTGCTGTATGATCACCAAATTGGATGTCAGCAACACTGGTTCTTCAGAGGTGACTGAATCGAATAACTCTCCTAAGCTTGATCTGTCAAAAGGAAATGATTCTTCAAGGAAGAAGAACTACCTCCACCAAACTTTCCCACCTGAAAACAATACTCGCAATGATACCATCAGTGTATGTTTCTTGACAACCTTACTAAGGATTTACCTATAAACATAATGTGCATAGCAATACTACTTAAAATGGGTAAACCATAAGCTTCTGGCAGGCCTTCTTCAGTAATAAAATACACTATTAAAGAAAAAGAGAGAGAGATAACTGTAGTTTGAACACAAGAAATAAAGAAGCGCATGTAATTGACCGCTCTTGTTTAAAACAAAATAAGAGGAAGGAAAAGTGATTGACGAACCTAGTTGAGAAGAAGATTGAGTATCAACTTTAACCTCTTTCGCTTCACCTAAATTATGTGCCACCACGAGCATAGCGCCAGTTTGAACCCTGTAGTGTTCCTTGGCGCTTTCCATTGCAGCATAAAACTTAATCTTGGAGTACCTGATTCAGAATCTAAAAGTATTAGCGCAGCCACACGTGTTGCCAAATGTTCCGCCTCTTTCTTGGTACTGCAAACATCTCCGTGCAAGTAGCATTCTTTAAAGCTTGCTTGGAGTATGACAAATGAACATAGATACGCTGAGGGAAAAAAATTTTTTTTTTTTTTTAGTTTCACATACTTTTTCCAATTCCTTATTTTTTGAGGAACACACTCTGTATCATAAATAAATTCCAAGACAATTTAAATTAAATTCTATAGGCGCTTAAATACTATAAAACTTATTTCAACCTTAATTGTCTTTATCATTTAGTTCAACTATCAAATTTTCCCATCGAGCCCAGTGACAAATAAAATTTCTTTAATGTGTTATACAAGGAACAAAAGAAATTTATAAAAGACAGGACTATGGGTAGCCTCCAAAGGAAATAGCATTTGAAATTTAGCAATTGAATGTGCAATGGACCCTGACTAAAAAAGGAAAATAAAGAAGGAAAACCAATCGAGGAGAGGTGAGGGAAGACAAAGAAAAAGGAAAGTAAACTAAGGAGTTGCAAACGAAGTTAAGAAAGAATAATACTAAATTTCCTCCTCAGTTGCCCCCGAAAATGTTTCCAACTTTTAGAACTGTTGATTAGGGAGGTCAAACTTATCTGATCTTTATTGAATAATAGTTCTCTTTTTGAGACATCATGTTGAACCTTTTTCCAGAACCACTGAAAGGAACTCTAGTATTTTCATGAGACAAGAGTCAACTAAAGTTTGTAATAAGATCTTTGCTACCAATACCAAAAGAAACAACTAATTGAAAAATCAAAACCCTAGTCAATGATGAAGAGAAGAACAGCACATCTAGAACAGATGAGTATAGACTATAGTTCATCAACATGGAGATATGAGCAACACTAATGAAGCACATCTAGAACAGATCTAAGGCATTCTAGAACAAATCTAGCGCAGATCTAGTAGAGCAAGTTAGATCTTGTGAAATTAAATCCATCATAGACAAAATGTCGAGGCGCTGATTCTCATGTTTATACTAGATTAAAATTAATAAATTAAAAAAAAATCATATTCCTACCAAATCATTCATGCAGATATAAAATGTGTGTGTGTGAGAGAGAGAGAGAGAGAGAGAGAGAGAGAGAGGGAAAAGGTTAGTACGTTTGACGGGAGGGTGATCGGAGCAGGTCGGGCAGTACCAAGGGCCAATAGGGACACGAACGACGATAGGGCAGAGACACAGCATGTGAAAAGCCTTGTTGCATTTATCGCAGAGAAGAAGCAGGTCGTCATGTTTGCTGGAGCCACATTGATCGCAGTTGACATCGCTGTAGTCTTTGCTCTCCACCACCGTGTACTTGGCCGTCCTCATTATATCCACCATTGACCTATACTTCCTTGGCGGTGGCAGAGAGGACGGTCGGCGCACGAAGAGAAGCTTCTGAACCGGAACCGCCGCCCGAGCTGATGGGGAGGAGCTGGACGGAGCCATCGCGGTATTCCTTATTTTTTGAGGAACACACACTGTATCATAATTAAAACCCAAGACTCAAATGACAATAAAATTTCATTCCTTCGAGATGAAAAAAAATACTGTCTTACAAATAACTATTCCAAAGCACAATTTTATACTTGAAGCAATCCCTTCCATCAAATATAACAATTGGAAAATTGCTTCTTCAAACCAACAGCAAAGAGCTTTGGTCAAATCTACTCGAAGAAAGAAATATTTCATCAAGTACTGTATTACTTTTCCCAACTCCTAGAGCAATTTATATACAAATGGCAAGTTTCATCCTTATAAGGCTTTTATTATAATACTATTGTCCCCAACTGTTACTATTCGAATCAGCAAACACGCCAGATATATCAACAATAACGTTTTTAAGAATTAAATCTCTGTATAAACAAGTTAATTGAAAACTCTCTTCACAAAGAAGAAATAGACATCAAGTCAATGTTATTGAATAAGTGTAATTAACCCCCACATCTCTTTTCTTCAAAAGGTAATAAAAGCTATCTGGTTAGAGTATCATATAGTAAATGGAAAAAAGGGACAATGCACTAGTTAAGTTCAAAATTAAGCCAACTAGAGAAAACAACTTTAACGAATAACTGCAAAGGTGTATGAGCAACTAATACATATTTAATACAGAAAACAACTTTAAGCAATTTGTATACAAATGGCAAGTTTCATCCTTTTAAGGCTTTCATTATAATACTATATTGTCCCCAATTGTTACTAATTGAACCAGTAAAACAAGCAGATATGTCAACAATACAAATGTTTCTATGAATTTAAAATTTCTGCATAAACAAGTTAATTGAAAACTCTCTTCACAAAGAACAAAGAGATATCCAAGCTAAGAAAATATTACTGAATAAGTGTAATTAACCCCCACATTTACTTATAAAATAAAAAAAACAACTTTTAAGGAACAACTGTAAAGGTGTATGAGCAATCAATACTTAATTTCTGTTTGACATTTCGTTTGTCAAAGTATGTCTTATATTTGATTTTAACTTCGTAATAAATCCAATGTGCTAGACAACGTAATTAAAAGAATGCTTCCTTGGAAGCCTAAAGAGCTTCTACATTCATACTATTATTTACTTTTTTATTCGAAAGTTGAATGTCATTTAGAACATATGCTAGCCAACAATCCTTTGGAAGTACTTATCTGTAATGGCAACTTGTCTGGAAGTGAATCACCATATAAGCTTATAGTCTTAGCAATTGAAACCATGTATACTGAAGAACATATAATGAAACTCAACTTATATCTTACTGTTTCATTCTCAACAATAGTGGAGGGACTAGGAGAACAATCAAATTTGAGATTAGAGTGCTACACACAAATTTATATTACTCCCTCATCCCAAAATAAGTGTCCGTTTTCAGTTTTTTGTAATAATTAATGAAATTGACTTTTAGGCTATTTTAGTAGTATATATACATACATGAATGTCCCCTGGTCACAATATAGTATTGCAAGCGCAAGTTGGGATAGTATGTATTAAAGGTGAATTTAGTAACTTCATACAAAAATGGACACTCATTTTCGAACAAATTTTTTTCAACGAAGGGACACTCAATTTGAGAAGGAGTACTATAATTTAAGGCAACTTGTATTTAGGGATAAGTACATCTATAGCAATGCGTATACATTTGGTTACTCTAAATATAACTACCAAATCCAATTTAATAGCTGGAGACATAAGCTACACTTAGTGCCTTTTGAGATTCTACTAATTAGCAAATTCTTAGGATTGGTAGAACTAAATATCATAAACACTAATCTTATGTATTAGACTATTAGTACATATTACAAATTCTTAGGATAGGGAGGCACAATATTAACATAAAAACAAAGCTCACTACTTCAAAATATCACAACAAAATGTCTCCTGCCAAGAGTTGCTACTAATATATGTTATAAAGTGTAATAATAAGCAAAGCATGATGGTCTGGTCAACATTTTAGACAAAATCTATTACATTAGTTGACTACTCTGACTTGTACTGAAGCTAAGATGCAATACATCTTGTTATATATGCTAACTAGCATCTTTCCAAACAACAGTAACAAGTACACATTTCAACCAGATTATGCTACTATGTTTGTTCATAACTTTTGTCTTTTGCGCCACAAAGCTACCAAATAACCCATGGACCTTATTGTCGTAAACGACAATAGAACTAAGGTTTCGTGACCTAAGAAACTAAATAGTTGGTTAAAACGAGTTGGACAGAGAGATAGGACAGACAAGGTATTAGTGCTTAAACTTGTGCAAAGCCACAAAAGTAGGGTTAATATTTCTATTAAGGTTTCTCCCATTTGAATAAGAGCGTGCTACTATATGTATCAAAAGTTCCTCAGTAGGGCCAAAAGTTTATCTTATATGGTCTACCCTAATATACAAAAGGGCTAGTTGCATTTTAATAGTGTACCCGACTTTTTGTACCCTGCGGTCTTGTGTCCTAACATTAGTATAATAGGGTCCATGTTCCATTTTCCTATCAAACTAGGGTCTACTGTAACCCCAGTTAGGTTTTTAGCATCAAGTCATCATGTCCTGCCTGGAGAGCAGCCAACGCGTAGCTACAGAACTCATAGCAACAAGAACTGATAGTAGGTATTTATTCTTCCCATTAAGGGGGTAAACATATTACTGATATTACTTTATCAAGATTTTATAAACATACCTCGCTGAAATGCCATGACCAACGACCAACTGATCTTCAAGAGATCCTCACTGTTTGTAAATACATTGACCTAAAAAATGAAAACTGAATTATAAGGATGAAAATTATGACAAACTCAAAGGATTACTATTTTTGTGTTTGCCATACCATTCTCAAAAGTAATATTCCAATAATTTGTATAAATCTTCTCCAGGTGAACATAGTGCTTATATCCGGTGTGGATCTCCAATGTATGTTACGTTACGGTGTGGATCCCCAAGGATTGAAAACGTATTAGCTATCAATATGAGAAAGAATTAAGGAATTACTCCTCCTTTTGAGTAAATAGATACACCAATGAAATAAATATAATTTGCACAAAAATTAGAAACCCCTAAATTTAATATTCATGTCTACACGTCAAATGGATGCATATCTTCATCTATACTGAGTGTCTGATTCCAGTTGAATAGATTAAAAAAAAAAAAAAACTAAATCTAATAGGCATTTTGAGCATTATGCTTCTTGGGTGAATTTAGGGTGTGCTAATTATTATTTGACCTGGGCTCCTCAAAATTTGTAGTTTGAAGGCTTTTATGATTTGTGGATTTATAGGAGCTTGTTGGGGCCCAATGGTTCTCTTCTGCTGCAAAAGGGGTTTGTAATTAAAACAAAAAATTTAACCATAAGTGTCATTATCATTTAGTTAAACTATCAAATTTTCCCTTCGAGTCCAGTGACAAAAAAAAAATTCTTTAATGTGTTATACAAGGAACAAAGGAAATTTTTAAAAGACAAGACTATAGGTAGCCCCCAAAGGAAATTGCTTTGAAATTTAGCAATTGAAATGGACCCTGACTAAAAAAGGAAAATAAAGAAGTAAAGCCAATCAAGGAGAGGAGAGGCGTGGAAGACACAAAGAAAAAGGAAAGGAAACTAAGAAGTTGCAAACAAAGTAAAAGAAAGGGTAATACTAAATTTCCTCCTCAGTTGCCCCCGAAAATGGTTCCAACTTTTAGAAGTGTTGATTAGGGAGGTCAAACTTATCTGATCTTTATTGAATAATAGTTCTCTTTTTGAAACATCATGTTGAACCTTTTTCTAGGACCACTGAAAGGAACTCTAGTATTTTCATGAGACAAGAGTCAACTAAAGTCTGTAATAAGATCTTTGCTACCAATACCAAAAGAAACAACTAATTGAAAAATCAAAACCCTAGTCAATGATGAAGAGAAGAACAGCACATATGAAGCACATCTAGAACAAATAAGTATAGTTCATCAACATGGAGGGAAGAGCAACACAAATGAAGCACATCTAGAACAGATCTAAGGCATTCTACAACAAATCTAGGGCAGATCTAGTAGAGCGAGTTAGATCTTGTGAAATCAAATCCATCATTGACAAAATGTCGAGGCGTTGATTCTAAGTTTAAACTAGGTTACATCGAGTTCTCCCTTGCAAAAAGCTTTCATCAAGTCTCATCGAACATTTATTTTTCAAGTATCTTTATCTATCAATTGTATTTAGTCTTTTCTTCAAGTGCTGCTGTAGATTCCAAAATATGATCAACTTGATTCATACTTTAAAGCTTAAACCTCGGGATGACTGTAAACGGAGGTGTCGTCCAAATCATTATGGAATAGAGGGTAATGAGATTTTGTTTATTATTGATCCAAAAAGTAAGCATAAAATTTCTAGATAGAAAGATTTCAAGATAAAGCCCTAAGACCAAATATTATTTAGGAACTCTTAATAGGAATATGAAAATTAATGGAAACTAAAATAAGCATGAGGCAAAGGAAAGTAGAGAATGAGAGAGATATATAAGAGTGGATTTGACTAACCATCAAGGTGTCGGCGATCGAAATCTTTAGATTTCAGTGGTGCGGCGGGGAGAGGACTTTACAACCCTAAATGGGTTTCAACACTTAAGCGGCGAATACAACTAAAATCCCTCGAGGTTTTTTATACACACAAAGGAAAGTAAAAACCCTAAAGGAACTCATAAATGTATTAAATTGTACGCACGTGCGAAACATGTGATAAACCTTGACAATGATAGATTAATTACATGGTGTGAGAGTTGAGAGTTTATTTTCCAAAATCTAAATGGCCGTCCAATTTTTTCTCTAATGGTCTATAATAGGCGTGTCCATCACAAATCCAGCTTATTGTGGCCAAACTTTGCAAGCACTTCAATGCCCACAGTTTTTACTAGTGGAAGGCTCCTACTCTCACTTCCAGTAACGCAACCACTATCACAACTACTGCATTACTGCCACTAGCACTGAGCTAATCCCCCAATCCAGAACCACCACCACGGTCTTGACAGCCATACAACCATCCCTAACATAAACACTATTATACACCACTGTAGCTCCACTACCACCTTCAAGACCACCACTTCATCATCATGGCTACCACTACCAATAACAAAGTCCATGTAATACCACCATCAACAATGCACCATATATTTAATACTTTATTATTGCTGCTAGCAGCACACCCAAAACTATCTCTGATGCCTCATGTGCACCCACCATCACCTTTTTTGTCTCTCTTTTTTAATTTGACTTCTCTCTATATTGTATTCAAGTTACATGAAACCTTTCAATGTTAAGTCTGTATGTTCGGTACAGAAAAGGATTTAATATACAATCAAACTTCGAGAGACTTAAGGGCCTTTTGTGATCTCTCACCTGAACTAATGTTGGTTCGGTCGTTGATGGAAATCACAAGAGAAGAGGCCGACCAAGATATTCAGGTGATGATACTGGTTAAAAGAACCTCGAATTGAACAGACCTTTACTTTTTGAACAGCTATTAAACTAGCCTCAGTAGGCCTTGTGTCTGGAGGAGAACCTCAGCATAAATTTGTGCACATAAACAGACACACAAATACAAAGAAGAAGAAAAAGAAGCTCAAAATTGTTGTTTATGATCATTTAGAAGCAAAATCATACAAGAACGTTGAAAACAGGATTGTATCATCAAAGGTCAGATTGTATTTCAAGAAATTCTTGAAATTGGTGAAACCTCAAGAAAGATAAATTAAGCAATTCATACGTGTACAGATACTTGCATCCATACATACATATATATACATACAATATATACATGTGTATGTGTGGGTGTGAGTATATAAAATAAACCCAAGAATTTAAACATTGAAAGATGTACCTTTGCCCAGGAATCCACTTGCACGAGCAACGAAAAACCCCTTGCCCTTTAGATCTTGACAATTCCAAATCCATCTTAATTATGCATATCAACCAAAGAGGTATTTGAACCATTGCAAAGCATTAAATAATTCAAAGTGGTCTCTACAGCCTCACCATTCCCATCTGGGGTTAAGAGTGAATTCTCAGAACCCATTACAGTATCAACGCTAATCAAGGCTACATAAGATCGGTCTGTGATAACAGAGAACAGTTTGCTTGTGGCTTATTTCGCATTTCACTATGGCAATACGGAATCAAAATTTCCTTTTTCAGAAACTATCCCATTTCTTTCGACACAATTGGGGTGGAGCATAGAAACAAACTCTCAATAGTTATTTGGGGAAACACATTTTCAATTGTGTGAAATGATTTACCAACAAATCGTTATTGAGATGAAAGTGCTTTAAGAAGATAGAGAGAAATAGCCTGACTGGTAGAGAAATGGTATCAGAACATATAATCAAGAATGATAAGCAATCAAAATTAACCTCAAGGTAACTGAATAACAAATAGGCAAATAATCAAACACTCGGGGTGTGTGTGTGTGCGGGCATGATAAAGTCAAAATGTAAATTGAAAACTATCCCATAAAACGCAGAATGTAGTGGATGCAGAGACATTTTCAACGAGAACTGAAAACTAATGAAACCTATAACCCACAATGTTGATAAATAAATGAAGTCAAATAAGTGATACAAGTGTATAACTCAAATTTAACAAAAAGGCTGCTGCCGCCCCTACCTATAACGCATAAGAAGCAGCCTCTACTCTTACAGCTCTGCTGCACCACCAGTGAAGAAGATTAAGGAGAAGAAGACCCAGATTCATCTTCTTCCTTTTGGTTGTAAGCTTAAGCGGCCTGTCATAAACAGCCATCACAACAACTCATCAGCCAAGTAAGAGAAGAATAATGCTAAGGAGGGGGACTCTCTGAAGAAGTGCTGCTTGAAGCTGTCTTTCAAGAAACAAAGAAATTCCCACTCATGGTCGGTGGTTATTAAGGATATTACTGCCACAGCAACCCAACATCGTATAAACGAAGATCAAACTGTGCCGTAGCTCTTCAGGCCTATCATTCAACAAAATCACTACTTCATTGTAACATAAAATCAGCAGGCGATGATCCTGAAATCAATGCTCACATCAAAATTAAAGAAATCATTAAACAATGAGATCCTAAAGCCCCAGAGCATGAAGAAGAGATAACTACTTGTCTACAGCTTATCAAACCATAAATCAAAAGACAAACGAGAAGAGGGTAGGTTAATGCTAAATAATTTAACTGGAGGTACCCGCAAGTTGTCCACAGATTACAAATGGAGAGGTTCTGGCCCCCTTACATTGTGGCAAACGAACAGCAATGTTGGGGCATTTAGTCAAGCAGCTGGTGTGTGTATGAGGTGGGGTATGTAATCAGAAATACTGGAAATTTTGGAAACCTAAAGAAACATATATATATATATATATATATATATATATATATATATGATCACGCCAAAAGTGGACGGTGACCACGTAGGTTTCACGTAGGTGCCGCGTGTGTAGTCTATCTGGATACTGGCTGAGTGTTGCTGGACTCTTTTCCGGTGATCTCGAGGGAAAGGAATGGAACAGTGGCCTGAAAACAAGTGAAGAGCACCGTTAGGGGAGCTGGGGGTTGCCCAACTAAAACCCTCCGGTGTAAGAATCAGTGATCTGGGTTAAGGAAGGACCAGATCTTGGTCTGTGAATGAAGGCCAATGATAATGAACAAGAGCTTAGGAGTGCAAGGGTGTGTGCTAGTGATCAAGTTTCTCCATCCCCTTGGAGTGAGTCCATGCCTCTGTATTTATAGGCTGGCGGAGGGTGGTTTCTGGTCATGGAGAGGAGACCGTGGGGAGACCAACTCTGTGCAACTCTTTGTCTCCTAGTGTCTGCAGGCGGCGGCAGCTGGTTCAGGAGATCGTGGTTGCTCACCGTACGGTGGTCCTTGTACTTTCCTGTCAGGAAGTGGGAAAGTGGAGCAGACTTCTGTTATGGCAGAACTGTGCCTTACCCATGTCCAGTAGGGGCGAGCCATGTGTGCAGGCTGGACAGGGCGGGGTTATGTCGAGGTCGGCCCCATGTGCGGTCAGGTCGCTCATGCAGCGGGAACGTCGACCTGGTACGCGCATAGGTCGCGTGGAGGATCTCTCAGGTCGACGAGGAGGGAGAGTATGCTGGGAACCTGACGACCTGATCTGGTGCAATTACCAGGTCGATGTATCTATGTGGCGCGTGCTACCTCGGTGTGGGCTCCAGCTGGTGACCTTGCTGCCAAGGTGTCAACCACGTGTCTGGAGGAATGGGTGAGGCCGTTCAATATATATATATATATATATATATATATATATATATATATATATATTCAGTAAGCCCAAAATCAGACATTGCTAAGATTGTCCCTTTGCCCAAGAATCCAGAGGCAACGGTGATGAGAAACCACTTGCCCTAAGAAACTTGACAGTTTTCTCCACTTTGGTGGCAATATGCAATTAAAATTTTCTTCAGAAATCCTTCTGAAAAATCTTGCTATTCTTTCAACGCAATGGGGGTGGAGCTTTAGCTTAGTGAGAAACTCTCAAAATTTTCTTTAGGAAACACATTATCTTCAGGTTGGTCCTGCCATTTAAACATGTGTCTTTCATGTTAAACTGTTCATGCCTAGTTCATATACTCTCTGTCTCACCGTTCCAAAAAAAAAAACTTTTTTTAAAAATTGTAGCCTTTTTTTACTATTACCTCCTTTAAATTGTACTCCCTCCTCCCTCTTGTTTAAAAATTTTCTTTTTAGGACATTATTTTTATTTTTTTACTCTTCTTTAATTATAAGCCACATATATATAAGTATTAAATAAAACTCCATATTATATCAATCTTAATAATCAAATCAATTATTTTTTCTTAATCTGAGTGCTGGGTCAAACAAGACAATAATTTAGGGACGGAGGGGGTACTACCTCCATTCCAAATAATTATCGTTTTAGCAAAGTTTTTTTATCCCAAAATAATTGTCATTATAGGATTTCAAGAAACATTTGCTCATGTTTTGCTAAATTTGTCCTTATTTATTACTCTCATTAAAGAGGGTTGGTAAGAAGAAGAGAAAAAATATTCTTACAACTTGTCTATAATAATTGAACTTAAATAAGGGTAAATTAGTTTTTTTGAAAGCTTTCTTAATCTGTGTACAAATTACTAAAACGATAATTATTTTGGGACGAAGATAATTTATTATATTTAGAAAGGAGATTTTTTAAAAAAAACAAATCAAAGAGAAAAAAAAAACTATTTTTATTTGGGACCGGGGAGTATGAACAAGGAATTGGCTAGTAATCAATCCCAATACAATCCAAATTTGTGCACCAACTTTAACACCAATAGACCTCTGATCGATGGATAACAATAACTCTCTCACACACACATACATGTAATTATATTTAATTAATCGCAAGCTATCTATTAATTAGGAGCGTTGATATTATACACCATCATTAAGTGTTCGCGTACAAATTCTACTAATCCCAACACATCACTGGGAGAAAATTCCAATCAGACCGCTTAGCTCTTCTTTCTTGGTTCAAAATGATAGCTACTATTTCTGTTCCAATTAAAAAGTTAATTTTTGACTATTTTTTTATCAACTTAATTAAAACTTGACTGACGATTTACATAAATTTATTTATTTTTATAAATTCATAAAAGTTAAAATTCATAGTATTTTTAATATAATTTTTTGTAAATGAAATTTTATTTTTGAAAACATAATTAAAGCATTGAATTTAGTTACATGTTAACTTTTTGGTCGGAACGGAACGGAACGGAACAGAACGGAGGGAGTAGATGAAATTAAGAGCCTGTTTGGTGCATCGTTTACAAAATGCAGTGTTTTAAAAACACCGTGTTTTAAAAAACGCAATGTTTTAAAAACGTATGTCTTTTCTTATAAATACGTTTGAGATATCGCTTCAATACGCAATTTTTTTTCATAGCAGCGTTTTAAAACCTGCATTTTGAAAAAAATGTGGGAATTCCAGTGTTTTGAAAACGCTATTTTTTCTGCCACAGGATTGAAATACAAGTTTTGTAAATAAATTGCGTTTGACCAAAACGCAAGACCAAACGGGCTCTACGTACCCTCTGTTGCCCCCCATAATCAATCTCACCACACAAGCAGATTGAATGCAGCTTCCGGGTCCTCAGAGAACCAAGAGCTACATGGGATATTCAAGTAAGAGGCAGTACTAAATCACTTCATTTGCATTGCCTACTGTGACAAAGTTCACTGAACAAATTTAATTTCCATATTTAGTTCTTATTATAGCTAGTAGGGGTGGCAATGGCAGACACGACACGATTGCACGAACCAGCACGATACGATTATAAACACGAATTACAGAGACAAGAAACACGATAAGGCACGGCACGACACGAAACACGACACGAAAGCACGAAATTATAAATTTAGTTAAAATAACGTTTATTATTATATTTATGATCAAATAAGATAGATAACACGAAAATACGATAGTATGGCACGAACACGACACGATGACACGAATTGCCACCCCTAATAGCTAGGAGGGAATCCCTCAGGTGGAAGAAGATGACTCCGAGTATGAGCTAGATGATTTAATGGAATCTGAAGATAGTACACACAAAGCAGTATCTCTTAAAAAATTTAGAATGAACAAGGATATTGAAACTCAGCCCAGCGTACATACGACAAAGACAAACAGCCGGGTGAGTTCTCCTACATTTTTCTCCCCAGTGGATTCTGCTACACCGTCCCCAAAAACTGAAGGGAATAGTAAAAAGGAGCTCATGTCCGTATTGCGCTTAAGGTCCACACGCAACATGGACTTCAAAGCTTCTACATCCTTGCCTGCTTCCCCACCTTTGGCTCATGATTTAAGTACAAGCTCAGCTGACTCAGATAGTGAACCCAAAGTATGTTCCAGAGGGCTGATTTACTTAAACTTCTATTGAATTCATTATTCTATTTTTTTTTATTTAAAGAAACAGGGGCGGCACCCTGCTAGATTTTATTAGAAAAGAAGAAAAAAAATACAAACTTGAGGGGGACAATCAGCTTGGCCCTTATAAATGGGAGGACAAAGAAGCCTGACCTCGAAAAAGAAAAACAGAGATTACATCCGAAAAATAAAACCTGAATTAAAACAAGAGACGAAAGCCAAAGCTAAAAGAAAAGCAAAGGAACACAATCTAACAAGTGTGGAGACGAGGAGTGCCTGAGGCATCCAGACGGATGTTGCCTCTAATTGACCGAGGTAAAGATGCCACAGAGACAAAAGATGAGTCACACTTAGAGTCTATAGCAAAGTTTGCAAAGTCATCCGCCACCGAGTTTGCTTCTCTAAAACAATGACGAAAGGAGAAATTATGAACTGTCTGGAGGGCAAGGATGCCACGAATAAAGTAAGCACACTTCTAAGGCGGGGAATGGCCTTTTGTAAGACATCCGAAGATAAATTCAGAGTCCATCTCAATAACAGAATTATGAAACCCTTTGGAAGCAAGCCAGCAAACACCATGAAATAAAGCACGAACTTCAGCTTTAGAGTTAAAACATTCACCATAAAAGCAGGTATAGCCATAGATAAAAGAACCAGAAGCATCCCTAATAACTCCCCCACCTCCGCCAATACCAGGATTTCCTCTACAACCACCATCAGAGTTAAGTTTAACCAGGCCCAATGGAGGTTTGACCCAAGAGACCGAGACAATAGAGATTTTTTTAGCTCGACCATAATTTAAAAAATCACCATTCGAAAGAGATTGACTAAAACCCGATGCCAAAAGGATAAGATTTAGCTCAGATTGAATGCCCATAATCACATTACTTGCTGGATGAAGGATGTTTTCGAAAACAGCTGTATTTCGATGTTTCCACAAATGCCATAAAATAAGGGATGAGAGAATAGAGAAAATGGCAGATTTCCCATGAAGCCACCAAGACATGCATCGATGACGAATTGAAGATTCTCGAAATAGCATTCCGAACCAGCCTTGGAAGAAATTCCAAACTCTCGATGCAATTTCACTAGAGAGAAAAACATGCGAAAAGGTTTCAACCGAAGGAGCAGAACAACAGACGCACCGAGAGGCAAGATTGAAACCTTTGGCGATCAAAGCTTCATCTAAAGGTAGTCTGGACATAAGCAATCTCCAAATGAAAACACTGACCTGCTTAAGAAGCATCTTATGCCAAATAAATTGAGAAGATTAAAGCTTAGGACCAGCAGTACCAAAGCAATTGCGAGCCGACATCAAAGAGAAACTGCCATCAGCATTACCAACCTAACACGGTTGATCAGCTTTATCATTCAAATGAATATAGTTAACAGCAATGTCTTGGATAACTGCCGGAGGAAGAGAACTTAAAGCCGAATTCAAGTAGGACTCAGACTGGAAAAGCTCTTTAACACAAGAAAGGTTTGAGTCCGGAGGCCTGGTTAAGCAAGACGATAGCCACCTATCACACCAAATAGAGCAGTCCCTTTTGCCCACTATCCAGCGAATCATCGGCTCAGCTATAGAGCGAGCTTTGAGGAGACGCTACCAAACATGAGAGCCCTTGGAAGTAACCTCTACGGGATGAACAGAGGAGCAGTATCGGAGTTTCAAGAAATCCCCCCAGAGACTTTGTTGGGTGCGAAATCGCCACCAAAGCTTTATCGAGAAAGCCCGAACCAGATCAGCCACTGGAAGAATGCCAAGACCTCCTTCTGAAATAGGTTTACAGCAAGTAGACCAAGCCACCCAATGGGATTTAATTCGACCCTCAAAGCTGCCCCAGAAGAAATTCAAGAAAAGCCTCTCTATAAGGTGAATAACAGTAGTCGGAGGGTCTAAAGCAGCAAGCTGATGGCTATAGATTGCAAAACATGTTTGATAAGAATCATACGCCCAGGAAGGTTGAGAAAAGAACCCATCCAAGAACCAATTCTGCTCTGAATTTTAGCAATTAAAGGATCAAAGAAACTCTTTCTCTTACGCCCGAAGTACAGGGGACAGCCCAAGTAAGTAATAGGCAAAGAACCAATGCGATACCCCAGGATTGTGGCCATGGCATTAACTCGGGAGAGACTCAGATGAGGAGCAACAAAGAAACTGCTTAGAGGCATTGATGGATTGCCCCGAAGAATGCTCATAATCAGTAAGGAGCTTTAAATGGCTTTGAAGAGATCGGTTATGGCCATTACAAAACACAAATTCATCATCCGCAAAGGCAAGGATAGATATAATAGGGCAACCACTAGACGTAGAGTAAACAAACGATGGGTGAGAATCGTGCAGCCTGATAAGACTTCGACTGAGAACTTCTGAGGCTATAATAAAAAGACTAAGAGAGAGGGGATCTCCTTGTCTTAGATCTCGAGTCGAGTGAAAGTACCCAGTGGATGCGCCATTGACCAAGATTGAGAACCAATTGTCCGACAAAGTGCGCCAGATTAGGTCAATAAAAACTTCATTAAAACCAAACTTTCGAAGAACTTTCATGACAAAGATCCAAGAGACCCGATCAAAAGCCTTTGCCATGTCAAGTTTGATCACCATATTAGAACCAGTCACTTTTTTCCCAAGATGACACATTAATTCTTGAGCAAGGAGGATGTTATCGTGAATAACACGACCTTTAGTGAAAGCACTTTGGTTACTTGAGATAATACTAGGAAGAACCTTAGCCAACCGGTGAGAAAGAAGCTTGGATACGACTTTGTTACAAAAATTACAAAGACTGATTGGACGAAGGTCCTTAAAAGTGTTCGGCTTTTCCACCTTGGGAATAATAGCAATAAGAGTGCTCGTCCAAGGACGGGGCAAAGAAAATCCCGCAAAGAACTCCAAAGTAGCTTTATGAAGGTCCTCCCCAAGAATGGACCAACAATGAGAAAAGAATTTTCCAGTAAAGCCATGAGGACCGGCAGCACTATCCCCACTAAGATAAAAAACAGTGGATTTTACTTCAGCAAGAGAAGGCCAGGCCGTAAGCTCCTCATTTAAATCGTCAGTTAGTAAGGCAGGAATAACATCGAGGAGAGAATCATCTCCAATAGCCTCTGCAGTAAGCTGATCTTCAAAGTAAGACACAGCCGCAAGCTTAATATCATCTTCCCGATCCAACACTCTACCATCTGGATCTGTAATAGAATGGAGATGTAATCGTCTCTGAGCTTGTTTAACAGAAGCATGGAAAACCTTAGAATTATTGTCCCCTTCCTGCAGCCATTTCACGCGTGACTTCTGCTTCCAATAGGCCTCTTCACGATTTAAACAGATACGTTACGGTGATGAGCTTGGGCTTTAAGCAAATAAGCCCTGTTGTCTTCCGAATTATTAAGTTAAAAAAGAAGCTCCTTTTCCAGAACCTCATCTTCAGCCTCTCTGAGTAATAAGAAAATATTGCCAAAAGACTCCTTATTCCACAGCTTAAGAGCAAGTTTAACGTTTCTTAGCTTAGCTGAAAAAACCGCCATAGGGCGCCCACTAGCAGGATGATTCCAGGCTTGATTAACAACATCCAAAAAATTAGGATGGGATGTCCAGACATTAAGAAAACGAAAAGGAGTAGGGGAAGTACGATACCCCTTAGAGAAAGTAATAAGGAGAGGGGAGTGATCGGAACAAGTACGACTCAGATGCTGAACATAAGAATTAGAAAAAGAGTCCAACCATGCACAATTGCCCAGGAGGCGATCAATACGTTGATGGATTGTAGAATTACCTTCCCGCTTGTTCCACCAAGTAAACTCAGGGCCTGAAAAACCAAGATCAGAGAGACCTGAAGCTGCAATGCAAGCATGGAAATCCAAGGTTCCACTTCTATTCCAACCCTGACCCCCTTCTTTTTCAGATTGATGGAGGATAATGTTGAAATCACCCCCGACAAGCCAAGGGGAATTATTTAACTGAGAACTCATGTCAATGATCTCATTCCAAAAGAGATGTCTGTCTGAAGAGTCACATTTAGCATAAACACACGTAATATAGGAACAAGAAGGCCAAGAGAAGTGCTGTATCCGGAGAGTGAGATGCTGAATAGAGCTTTGGTAAATCTGACAGGTAAAAGCAGCCTTAACAAAAACCCATATAGAACCAGTGACATTAGAGAGACTTGAACTTCAATCTGTGTGGAGGCAGACATTTTCTTGGAGTCTTGCCTGCAGACGTAATATTTTGAGTGTCTTTATAAAACCTTAAACTTGACTATTACTAAAAGTGGCTTAGATGCTCAGGAGCTATGGAAAGGTGCCAAGAAAAAAGTTGGTCACGCACGAAATACTAGTTTTGCGAATGTGAATAGCCAAGCAATAGAAAAACGGTAGTGTGTTTATCATTTTCGTTTCATTACTATTCTCTAATAATTTTAAGTGCTCTTTTCACTATTTCTATAATAATTTCGTTTCTCTCTTCATTAACCATGTAGATTGACCTGCTACTTAGACAAGTTCATATGTAGATTTTGATTTCTTCTGTTTCATCCATCTCAATTCAAGTTTCATTTAACATTTCAGTTTTCTTGATGAAGGAAGCCCGAGCTTTGCTTCTATTGCATCATCTGAGAAATCGACTTCTCAATCCAGGCCTCCTAAAGATTTCGTCTGCCCCATCACTGGCCAGCTTTTCGGTGACCCAGTGACCAAGGGTCAGACATATGAAAGAAAAGCCATTGAAGAATGGATGAAAAGAGGAAATATAACATGCCCCATCACAAGGCAGGCACTCTCTGCAAATAATCTGCCCAAAACAAATTATGTTCTGAAGAGACTAATCACCTCTTGGAAAGAACAGCGTCCTGATCTTGCTCAGGAGTTATCATACCCTACAACGCCAAAAAGTTCCTTCAGCAGCCCTTCTTCAAAACAAATTCCATCAGCATTTGCCCCACCAAGGACATCAAATCTTCGCAATAATAGGAGTAATGACGATTATAATACGGACAAACCCAGAAGATTTACGCGAGTGGGAATCTCAACGTCACCAACCAGTGTGGTATCTCAAGCAGCTATTGAAACAATTATCAGTAGGTTAAAACCTTATATTTCATCTCTCTCAACTTCAGAAGATTTAAAGGAGTGTGAAGCAGCTGTTTTTACAGTGGCCAAGATGTGGAAGGAGTGTAACACTGATCCTGCAGTGCATACCTATTTATCCACGCCAACAATGATAAACGGGTTTATGGACGTGCTGTCAGCTTCTTTGAATAGGGAAGTTCTTAGGACATCAATTTACATTCTCTCTGAGCTACTAGTTTCTGATGACAGAGATACTTTAACCAGTGTAGATTCTGATTTTGACTGCTTGGCTACCCTACTGAAAAATGGTCTTGCAGAGGTTCGGGCCCAATACTTATAGAGGCCTAAAACGAATTCTAAATTAAGGCCTTTTTAAAGTAAAGAATAAAATATTAAATTTTTATTTTTAAAGTTTATTTTCTTATTTTTTGGGATGCGAAATTATTTATTAAATTATTATAATCGGTTTCATTTAACAATTTTTTTTTCAATCAATAATAAACTCTATTTAATCATTGTTGATACATCGTTGATCTTAGATAAGATTTTATTAATTTTAATTTTGAAAATTTTTTTTCTGCCGAAGCAACCGTTACGAGAATCGTTAACATTATCTTATAAGTGATATTCGCATTTAGAAAAGAATCAAGCCTTATTAAGTATATGATTAAATATGTCAATTGGTGTATCATTTTTCACTTTTATAATTTCTTTTAAAAAATTTAGTTGAGTAAATAACTCTAATCCATCAATATTAGAATTGTCATTATGTTTTAATGAACTTTCAAGGTGAATAAAATTTTCTTTTAAATTGTCACTATCCAAAGACCTTAATTTCTTAATGCTAAATAGAAAACTAAAAATATTTTGATATTTTTTAAATTGTTCAAATCTACTTTGAAATGAAGTTATTGTCTAATCTATTACTATCTCCGTATTGTTTTAGCAATTTGCACACAGATTAAGGAAGCTTTCAAAAAGACTGATATACTCATATTTAAGTTCAATTATTATAGGTAAGTTGTAGGAGTACTTTTTCTATTTATTATTACCAACCCTCTTTAATGAGAGTAATAATTAAGAGCAATAAAATATGGGCAAATGTTTCTTGAAATCCTATAACGATAATTATTTTGGGACAAAAACTTTGCTAAAATAACAATTATTTTAGAGCTGATGTAGTATGTACAAAAAGTGATCAACTTTAAATGATTCTTTAAGAGATTTTATAACTTCATTGCCAAGAATTTTGTCAAATTGTTATATTGAGAAACATTAAGTTAGTAACGTTGACTATTAATGAGTGCGTAAAAAAAATTAAGAATTACTTTTAACATTTTTAAAAAATTATAATAAATAGTAAAAAAAAAATTTTTTTTTTTTGAGGCCTAAATTGTCTTGAGGCCTAAAGCCTTGGTTCCCTAGTTTCACCCTTGGGCCGGCCATGAGAGGTTGCTGTCCTTATATACCTACTGAAACCATCGTTCACTCAGCTTTTTGCTCAGAATTTCAGACCCTCTTTTATCCAGATCATTTCCAGTAAGAACGAAGATTCAAATGATTTTGAGCTAGTGATGGATCCCAAGGATGCTGCAATAGGATTGCTTGAGCAGGTTTTGATGGGAGGCGATGAGAATAGCAGATCTTATAATGCTATGAGCATTATATCTGCAAATGCAGTTCCTGCCTTACCCAAATGCTTAGACAGGGTGGATACAAGGCAGTCCATTGTGTCTATCTTACTATGCTGTATCCGTACAGATAGGAGTTGCAGGAACTTAATTGCAAACAGAATCGACTTGTGTCCTGTTCTTGAATTATTTCATGCTGGAAATGATAACGTGAGAGGAATGTGCATTGATCTTCTCTCTAAGTTAGTCCAATTGAGCAGGTATATTTCTTTGTTTTTATTCAATATGGAAACCAATTTATGCTAATATAGTTGTCTTACTAGTTTTAGTACTGTCATCTGTCCAACTTAGAAGGTAAGCAACACCAAGGTATGTTGCATTGCTTTAAACATCTCAAGATCATTGGAAATTGAAATATGGATAAGTTACTTTTTCATTGTATCATTATGATAAACTGATGATTATAATTAATATACCACCACTATCAGCTCAACTACCAAACGAGTTTGCTGCATCTCTCCATTAATAACATTGGGACGGCTAATTGGTCGTGTGCTACCACAAATATAGTTGAATGATCGAAATTATGGCCATATCTGATTTTCATGTTTCACTATTTTGTTTCGACAAGCTGTTGTCTTTTGCTTTGTTCACCAGAAAGTTAAAGGAAAAAGAAGAAATAATATTGTTTCTCAGAATTAATATCATAACATATTACCAGTTGCTTCAAGAGAAGAAAACTGTCATCATCCAGAAGTTTTTCAAGTTATGCTACTCCCTCTCCATCCAACTTGAGATTTGTGTTTCAGAGAAAACATTTTAGGTACAACGTGAGTACTCTGTTCTTCATTTATTATAACATAATTGGTAATATGATCCTATTCTTTCCTTAATCATCAGGTGTACATTTAAATCATTATGGAACCTAAGTGGGATGGATGGAGTATTTCAGTTTGTTCTTCTTTTGTGCAGCAGAGATCAGAAACTGGCCGGAATATTCTAGCATCTTCTAGTCCTCATGTTATAAGTTAATGAGGGTAATAATATATCAAAACAAAATCCAGTCTCCTAGTTTACACCAAACCTAATATTTAAGCTCTAACCTGACTTAATCTTGATCTTTCTGAAGTAACATTCAGGCTTCTGAACATGTTTTTTTCAGATGAAATGTCGTGAGCATATTCAAGTGAATAATACAACATTAAAACTACTTGGTAATATTGGGCTTAGAAGTGAACTAGAGATAGCATCTCTCTCTCTCTTTCTCTATTCTGTGAGTATAGGCATATAGTATCCATATTTTATGCATTTGTGTGGATGAAGTTTGTCTTTTATTTGAGAACTTCCAAAAGAAATCTGCCCCTAACCTACAATGTTAGTGCATACAACTTCCGTTTTTGGTCTAAATATGTGAATGTTTAGGTTCTTCCTCACTTTTTCCATGCTTGATGTTTCTACTAGCATTCTCACAAGGTTAATATTTTTAACATGCTTCAGGAGAACATTGTGTAACAAGATTCTTCATATAATAAAAGATGAAGGAGCATTTATAAGTACCATGCATACTCTTCTTGTCTATCTACAAATGGCTCCAATGGAGCAGCAACCTGCCATCTACTGGTTAGATTCAATGTTTCTCAATCAACCACAAATCCAAAAATAAAGAGACGGGGTAATTTATTGTAAAAGTTAGTTTTCAGTTGCTGAAAATATCCTCTTTCCTCTTTCGATTTTTTCTTTTTCTAGGTTGAGCGTCGAAAAATGAGCATTTACAGGGAGGAAGCGATCGATTCACTAATTGAAGCACTTCAGAAGAAGGAGTTTCCACATTCTCAAATCATGGCTCTTGATGCATTGCTATCTCTTTCAGGGCACCTGAGTGCCTCAGGCAAGTCCTATACTGAAGCATGGTTACTCAAGCTGGCAGGGTTTGACCAACCTTATAATGCTTTTGTCGAAACAGAAAAGTTGAAAATAAATGAGAATGAGTTGTCAGAAACAATGGTTCGTTTTATTCTTGTGGTTTTCAGATATTTATTGCATGATTATGTTAAAATTTCTATGATTCAAATCATAAAATGTCAATGCTTTTCTTTAGAAGGTGGAAGAGAAAGCTGCAATTTCCTGGGAAAAAATGGTAGCTTTTGTACTATGCAATCATGAGAAGGGCCGTATTTTTAAAGCATTGGAAGAATGTCTGAAGAGCAATTCCATAGAGATGGCTAAGATGTGCCTTGTCACTGCCACGTGGCTCATTTACATGCTTTATGGTCTTTCAGATACAGGGATAAGAGACACTGCTCGTAAGTGCTTGCTCGACCAGTTTATATACATATTACAATCGTCAAAGAACCTCGAGGAGAAGGTTTTGGCAACCGTTGCTTTGAGAAGCTTTGTTACTGATCCTGGTAAAAATCAGTCTCTCAGACTAAGTGCTTCACGCTAATTATAAATCATTATAAACCTAACTTCTTAATGTATTATAAGGTTCACTTGTTGAAATGGGGGGCTATGCCAAATGCATGTACAAACCCTTAAGGAAGCTCAAGAGGAAATCTATAGTTGTCAATGACATTATGAAAGCCTTAATGAACGTGCCATCTGTCAACGCAGTGAGTTTAGATCTTGCGGATGCATTATCTTCTTAGATAACTTGGTACAATTTTACGACATTTAATCCTAATTCTCCAAACTGCAGGCAGAAATGTGGTGTTGTTCAGAAGGGCTTGAGTTAGATTCATTCATTAACGACGAGGTTCTATCTTTGCTTCATGTAAAAGGCCGAGTCATAAGCAGCCATTCTGATGGAACGATAAAGGTGTGAACAAAAAAGAAACACAATGATGCACATTGCACCTCTTGAATGTTCTTGTGTGTTTGTGTGTGTGTGCGCGTCATTACAACTTAATGTTGGAATTTGCCACACACTCAAAACACATGCAAACAAACGCAAACAATGGGAGCACGTAGCATATTGCTCCTCCATTTGTATGTATGTGTTCAATGCTATTTATTTTCTTGTTTTAGTTTGAGCTCATTTGTCGGATCACATTGGTGAAATTTCTCGAGTCTTAAAACGTTTTTGAATGAGTGTGTCACAGTTCAACTTACTTCAGCTGACAGTATCTTATACTTGCATTTAGGTGTGGGATGCTGGTAAGAAGGTTTCCTGGTTGATTCAAGAAGTTCGTGAACATTCAAAGGCTGTCACATGCCTCTATGTTCCTTCTTCATGTGAAAAAATGTACAATGGTTCGCTGGACAAAACAATTCGGGTACGCCATATCATAGATGCATTGCAAATTTTAGTGAAACCAGAGGAAACAACAAACCTTACAAAGGCTGAAAGGTTAAGGAAAAACAAAACAAAAGAAAGTAGGAGACATCAGCTTATATACTTCATGAAGTACATATGCTATCCAAGGGAAATATGCATAAACTTCCTATTCACACATTTCAAGCACTTACTTTCCTAATTAATCTATTTTTTGGTAATTATTTCCTACTTCAAAGTATGCTACGCAACAGTTTTTGCTTCTTCATTGGCAGGTATGGGTAATCAAAGCAGAAGGAATCCATTGTGTTCAGGTTCACGATGTAAAAGAAGCAATTCATGGGCTGACAGCTGATGCCAAAATTGCATGCTTTTTCTGTCAAGGACCTGGAGTTAAGGTTAGTGTTATAAACTGAAAAACGAAAGAAAAGGGTGAGGAATAAGAAAACTGTCTTATTCCAGAACAGACTTGCTAATTGTCATATTTTGTAGGTCTACAGTTGGTCGGGGGGTTCTCAAGCATATTAATTTCAGCAAAAACATAAAATGCCTCGCCATGGTAGGAGATAGATTGTACTGCGGATGCAGTGGTTTCAGTATCCTGGTATATATTTTTTTCTTTCTATTTTCAACAAAACTTTTTTATTTGACCTTCTCATGTTTTCAACCATCCATAGCACTTTATTGCTAATAGATTCGGTAGAAGAATATAAATGCAAATGCAAAACTATGGACACAATGCACAAGAACCACAACAACCACATTCTATTCTGGTGCGAGAAAATTGTTGGGTAAACAAACCATAGTCACTAAGAATTCACAATGATCTTCTCTTTGCCTGTGGTTCTTCCATAGACGGAACAGCAGGAAAAGTAATAAGCAGAATTGTCGTCGTGGTAGTGATAAGTTCATAATTATCCAATAAAATCAACTTGATTCCATCTTTTTTTTTTTTTTTTTGGGTCAAAACTATACGATTTCACAACAGACCGGACTTACTTAGACCTATAGAATAGAATAAGAAAGAAAAGAGAGAGAACAGAACAGAAACAAAGTAATAAAACAGAGAAGAAAAGATGAAGAGAGTATCTCTGGAAAATAACCTCACGACTTGGTGAGTGTTACAATATTCAACCACCATATATATACTATATGAGAATCTATACAATACATTTCCCTAAGAGATCTAATCTATTTTAATGACTATACATTTTCTTAGTCAAACAAGAGACAAATACAATTAATCATGCGGGCTAAACAAATTATCACGCATGAACTGATGCATGAACGAATTTGCTGCTTTCAAAAATAGGTATTCTCTCTCTCCACTAAGGCAGTAATCGGATCGCTATCAACTGGATTCGACATTCATTGCCTAGCTGTAAACAACGACTTCATATTCGCAGCCACAAAATGTGGAACCATTGAGGTATGGTTAAAAGAAAGGTTTAGCAGAGTTGCTTCGATCAGATATTGAAGGAGAAACTCATTTTGCTGGCTCTTCTGACGGCAAAATTCAGGTTAGAGCCACCGATGGATTATCTTCTGAATACGTCTAGTAAAATAGTTCTGAATATACTAAACTAATAATATATTTTCGAAACTAATGAAGTCTTAATTAAACAAATGTTCTCATAAATATTTTTGCAGGTTTGGGATCTGGATTAAGAAATGTACCTTAGAGATTAGCATGCAATGCAATCCTTGGACAAAAGGAATTTATGATTATTCATGGTTGCATGAAATTTAAGCTATGTTGTTAGAAATTTAATTAGTGGCAATCTGTAGTACCATACTAGATTACTTTTTCTCAGTTCTCTCTTTAGACCATATATATATATACCCTGGTGGGATGGATATTGTACAAGTTATACAATATGAAGGAAAGAAGACGAAGGAAATAGTATATACTTTTGACATGACCCGTAAGACACATTCCTATACTCCTTCCATTTTGGCAAATCAAACTTTTAAAAATTATAGTTTTACTTGTTATAACTCCTATAAATTGCACCAAGTATTATCTTTTGTAGAAATAAAACAATTTTTTGTGACAAAAAAATTAAAGAGAAATTGCATTTATGAGTTGAAAAGAACTCAAATCACTTGTCCCACTTTGTGTGTACCACTAGGCTATTACATGGACTCAACAAAGTGCAAGACAGATGTGATGATTTTGGCCTAGTGGTACAAAAAGTGACATTGGTGATTTGAGCACCCCATAATGCTAAATGCAACACCCTTTCTGCAAAATTACTACTTTGTCCATATTTTTTTATAAAAATTTATTACTCGTATTTTTTTGTTGATATTATTGTGTTATCAATGCAAAAAAAAAATTGTAAAATGAAAAAAATTAGACAAGGCTGCTTTAAACAGCCTTATTAGAAATATTCAACAAGACTAGGCGACCTTCTATTATTCCGTTACTTCCGTTAAATTTTTTTTTTACAATTTGAACTCCTCAAGTTTCAAAATCACCTAAAAACTTAACAATACCGTTACATTTTTAATTGATAGTGTAGACTAGCCGAGTAGGCAGCCTTCCTTTATTCCGTTAAATCCGTTAATTTTTTTTTAACAATTTGAACCCCTCAAGTTTTAAAATCCCTTAAAAAAACTTAACCGTTAAATTTAATGGTTAAAACTTACACCCCTACTCTTAATACACCTTATTTGAAATCTACTAACTTATTGGATCAAAGTACTAACATGTGAAGATGATTTTGAACAAATTTTTCCCTAGTACATTTCCATGTTTCAACCCCAGATATTAAAACTTCCCCTACCTCCCTCTATAATTCATTCCAAACAAAACAAAATTGAAAAATAATAACAAAGTACTAACTACATAAAATCAACTTTGAAAAATTCATTGAAAATAGATTTAGATCAACCCAAACCACAAAACTAACAAGAATAAATGTAGGCACCCATAGACGCAAATCTGCCGGGAAATCAAAGCAAATTGCCTGGAAGGTAACCCCATTTTAATTAAATTTTTTAAAAGTTACAAAATAATTAATGTAAGACAAGAGTCTCTCAAAAAGGCTAAATTCTACGTCATTTCATTCTTCTCTCCCTTCTCCACTTTTCACAAACCAACAAATACTAACAAATTACAAAAATTTGGTTTTGAAAACAGGGTTGGATTTTGTGGAAAAATGATAATCAGAATAGAGAGAAAGATGTGAGAAGTTCAAAGTATACAGATATGTCAATAGAAAAGAACAACCGGTTCTCTCCGATGTATCTCACTTAAGCTACAGCCACTTTGGCAATTTCAAGATTAGGGCATTCAATTTCTCCCCAATCTTGGTACAATGTAGCACATTCTTTCATTACAAATCAAAAAGTAAAAAACATTTAGAAAAGTAAATTCAGCATACAGTTCAATCAAGGCAGACCGAGAGAGGAGGGAACAGAAAGGAGCATAATGTTGAAACTCCATACCCTAGCTACAATACTTACAGACTTTTCAGAAGCTCATCTTTGGGCTTAAGAGTGGCACTCGTTATTAAACTCATTTTTTGGGCTTAAGGGAGACATACCAAAACCTATTTAGGAACTAATAAAAATGACTGTGCGTTTCTTGGAGAGAGACGATTCTCCCATAGATTACCACAATTCCCAATTCCCTCTCTATTAAAATAATTTTTACATATTCGATATATTTAAGTGAAAATATCGACCGATATACGTTTGTAGCTTGCTAAGTCCAATATCAACAACACATCTTCAGGGTTTTATCTCAGAGTACATGGCTCCTCTTTCAGTCAATTGATGAATTAACTATTTAATGGGTTGTTAAAGTGAAATATTCTTTAGACATTGGGCTCTTAAATTAAAACAAAGCTGGGTGTCTTTTGATTTGATTGTCTAGAAAATTAAATAATGAATTGCCATTTTTTTTATTTAGCCTCTCCTATCGATAACAAACTTCAGAATTGATTAAAAAAATTAAATAATGTTCCCCTCCAATATATTCCAGATTGGAAAATAATTACCATCCAACTAAGATCAATCGAAAGGGATAAAAATCTGATATAGGGTACTGGATTCATCCCAGAAGCATTCTATTCAGTCGCCAAAGAGTCAAACTTCAGACCCATTCCATTCCATTCCTTCACAATTTTTTCAACTTTCGTTTATTCTTCGCAGCCAATTATCTTCTAAAAGAGAAAAAAACAGACAGAGCTTAAAACAAAATCAAAGAAACAATATGGAGTAAAATTTATTTATTTTTGTATAAAAAGAAAAAGAAAAAAAACACAAATCGGTTAGAATATAAAGCACTCAGAATGAAAAGGACTTTTGAGATTAATTTATTTAAATTTCAACGATCTTTCGATCTCATAAATATTTCATCCTCATCGTGCATTTTTTATCTCTCCCACAAGGTTTCTTCTTCTTCTTCAATGATAATAATAATAATAATAAATAAATAAATAAATAAATAAGCGAATATATGAATAAGCAAGCATTCAGAATGAGTAGGAGGTTGTTCTTCCATTCATGAATTTTTCGGAACATGTTAAAAGTCATCATCATTATGCTCGCTCCAAGACCATCTAATCTCATTAAAAAAATGTAATTTAACATCCAAAAATAATTTAATAACGAAAACATGTAATTTAGAAAATGAAATAGTAAACAAAATAGAAAACCATCAGATTAATTGGATCGATTCATCAGTGACAACACCATTGGTGTTGTTTCAGACGACCGTCGTGAGAATATAAATCCAGAATCCTCATTTGGCATCTTTAATACAATTCAGTTATATATAAACACATACATAAATATGAGAAAATATACATACCGATACGCAATGATTAACTATCATCATCTGCAAGCTAAACTAAAAATAGTTCCACAAGTAATAATAACAATGATTAAATTGAAAAATATATGCATCACATCTTCCTCATCATGATGGATCGAATATCGTTCACATAGAAATGTTTCAACCAAATCATTATTTGACTTTGGTAATCAAGGAAGAAGTTTCGCAAGAAAGAATTTCGGAATTATGTATTTGCGAGAATCGTACAACCCAGTGAGTCAACTCAGAGTAATCAGATCTTCAACCGAGTCAACTCACAGCTCAAACCGAACATTTTGTCCTCAAAAGTACCTCTTTAATCTAAGTATTCAAGAGCGTGGATCGAATATCGTCCACATAGATATGTTTCAACCAAATCATTATTTGACTTTGGTAATCAAGGAATAAGTTTCGCAAGAAAGAATTTCTGAATTATGTATTTGCGAGACTCGTACAACCCAGTGAGTCAACTCAGAGTAATCAGATCTTCAACCGAGTCAACTCACAGTGTTTCGCCAAGAATTCAATTTCAAACTGTAATTTTAACCTTCACTGTCAATCCATTTTCTTAAATTCAACAGCCCTAATCACTTTCTAAACGTCATTAACAAAATCATAACTGAATACATAATTTTCTAAGTACTCACTGGACTAGGCGGTTACAGAATCGGGGAATCGGGTAATCCCTCGTACTGTCGGGATGCTGGGTTGAACAAAGGAATATCCTTTCTTTGTAGAATTAAACCATTGCAGTATTTGATGACATCATCCCTATCAGATTTCTTGGATAGGATTTCAAATTGAGGGAATAAATTGGATTTGGTGGCGAGTAATCGTTTGAGATGGAGGTTGATGAAATATGGACAATCGATTATTGCCACGCCACAGTTTGGAGACTAATCGAAAACAGAGTAGAGGTTTTACCAGTAGTTGGAGACATGTAATTTAACATCCAAAAATAATTTAATAACAAAAACATATAATTTAAAAAATGAAATAGTAAACAAAATAGAAAACCATCAGATTAATTGGATCGATTCATCAGTGACAACACCATTGGTGTTGTTTCAGATGACCGTCGTGAGAATATAAATCCAGAATCCTCATTTGGCATCTTTAATACAATTCAGTTATATATAAACACATACATAAATAAGAGAAAATATACATACCGATACGCAATGATTAACTATCATCATCTGTAAGCAGAACTAAAAATAGTTCCACAAGTAATAATAACAATGATTAAATTGAAAAATATATGCATCAGATCTTCCTATTCGAGTGAGAATCACCATACTTAGATTAATTTCTAAGCATTCAACTCAAAAATAACGCTTCATTTGGCCTCTTTTGTTCTAATGAAAACGCAAATTTTCTCAAGAATAATACAGAAATGTTGAGCTAAAGAGGAGATGATTGAAAATCAAAGAAGAAGAAACGGACGCCAATTGCACAAAGCGGAGGCGAGGTATGGGCGGACGTCGAACTATGAATTAGCTAGGGTTATGGTGCTGGAAGAAGAATTGTATCCATTATATAGATTCTGTTTCAAGGGTTTTGGGTTTAGAGTAGGAGTGCTTAGGTTGTGGCGCCTCGTCTCTAGTATAATGATCCGAAATTTGAAATAGAAAAGCCCAATAATGATTGGGTATAAAGATGGACTTTGGGCTGCAACCCATTTAGTAGTCGGAGACAAACTTGATACGCATTTGTAACACCCCTACTTTTATTTGATTCCAACATCTCTAAGTATACTCCTTCACCCCTACTACACTTCTCCCACAATATACATGCAAACATTACACTTTCATTCTCTCTATAAACCCTAAACTTTCAAATCATCTACATTGTTGGAAAACACAATCATAGAGCATAAAGAATTGAAAGGAGACAAATATTGTAAGTATTTCTATATATTTTGGTTTAATTTCTCGCATTTGAAGAAGTAGGCCTGAGTTGCTAATATTCGGTCAGTAGTGATAGAACACACTAAGGGGTGTTCGATCATCAGCCCTAAAGAGCCATTTGGTAACCAGGATTAAAGCCAGATAGAATTAATAAGTCAAATAGTCGAATATTTGGTACGCAAGCGATAAGGACTAATAGCACGAGTATCCGAATAAAGTTCTTATCTCCTCACTAATAATACCAAGGAAGAGGGTGGTATTACTAGCGTCCTCATTAAAAAAAACACGTCACTAACATTTTTAATTCTAAAACTACCCACGATTTATAAGCGAAGATTAATAGCGAGGACACTAATAGCACTGAGATTAACAATACTACTTATCCATGTCTAACTACTAAACTAATCATAAATGTGTTCTATCACTACTGACTGAACATATTTAGTGATGTTTGGTCAGTACCAACCAAATAATATAGGCCGAGGTCACTTCAAATTTCAATCTAAAATGTAATTTTATTACACAAACCACCAATTGTGAACTCAAATTAAAGAAAATATAATATTTAATTAGACATAACATTACGTTTAATGGAGTTAGATGCCCGCAACAGAAAGTCTTCATTTCAGAACAATTAACTCTTCCTCTAGTGATGGGAACTCAAATGCCTGTTGATCACTAGAGCAGAAGGATGAGAGCTTCTCCAAATCTATAAGTATTACTCTACTTAAGGAGCGGAACACAATTTTCTTCACCCCACAGTCCTCATTCATTTTAATTACTTCTTATAAGATCAGACCTAAAATGAAGACTTTCTGTTACGGGCATCTCACTGCTGAGAAGCTTCAAGGAGTGAAGCAATCTCTATCTCAAAATAATTTGGGTTACCAAAGAAAAAGAAAAGTTGGCTGAAATGATGTTTGAGAGAAGTTTAATTTAAAATCTCTTATGAATGTATTAGTTGCAATTATGCTAAAAAAAGTCGAATCTGTAAATAGCCATCTGTTATGTCATGTCATAAAAATGTTAAAAAGACTTATTTTTTGTACTTTATTTACTAAAAATACAGTTATTTACTAAAGTTTGAATGTACTTATCTTGATCAATACTTGCATATATCCCAAATTCTGTATTTGGCTAGGATGTATCTGCAATTAAAAATACAAATTAGGAGATTTTAATGCACAATATGATCATACCCTATTCAAGGAACAAATAAAATTCCAAAACAGATTAAAAACGTGATTGAAAACATAGAAGATCACAACAAAAACAAAACAAATTTACCCAAAAACCTCTTATTTTAAAACATATATCAACATGTCTAGGGACCTCCAACCATGGATTCACCAAATACAAGAGCATTCAAATTCTTTTCATGGAAACATCATAATTCAATAAAGCCTACAAAACACAATACCACAATCCTGGCTCCAGTACAGGGGAACATATAATTGTAGTATGCTATTTGCACATGGTAGGAGAAAGTATGCTTATTAATTCTTGAGCACAAGTCAATAGCCAAACTTGTAGACTAAGATGTACACTGATGCAAAAATGTCAACTACACAGCCAATGACAAAATGAATCAAATTATTACGAAACAAAAACCTAAAAAAAAGAAGATAAAATTGTGACCAAAATCCAAAGAAATAGAAATAAATAAAATTTAATATAAAACCAAAACTAGAAATTAGTCCCAGAATTAATATTTATCCTAATGAGTCCAAGAATTAGTGCATCATCTAGGAATAAACAATTTAGGGGTGTGCACGGGCCCAAAGCCCGGCATGAGCCCATTTAGCTGTGGGCTTCAATTTCAAAAGCCCAACATAGCGGGCTTCATGCGAACTTTTGCGGGCTTCAAGTGGGCTTCAAGCGGGCTCGGGCTTAACGGGCTTACAAATTCAATTGTCTTTAAAATTTTATACCTATTAGTTGGGCTTTAAATTATTTTCAGCCCATCAATTCATTACCAATTTTCCATGAAATTTTTTGAGCCCATTATTTTATAGGGTATAATTTTCATAGTCATTTTATATGAATTCTATTAAATATCATATGCACAATTATTCAAGATCAAGATAAATAAACATGACCATCAAATTACAAGTATCAACTTCAACATTACAAGTCCCAATTTCAAATTACAAATTGCAACTTCAAAAGAAATAAATCCATAAAGTTAAGATTACAATATTTTGTTCAATACCTCAACTTAACTTCACCAAACAATAAACATGGAAAGACAAATAGAGCTTGATTAGCCATGGAAAGTCCCCTACACAAGACCAAGAAAGCTAAACAAAAATTATGAAACAAACTCAAAACAACAAATCAAATACTGTTCGACAAGTAGGCAAAAGCTAGTAAAAAATGTTACCTTTCTCAACATATTTCTCCCATCAATCCTCCTCAAAACAATTTGCAAGAAAATCAAATTGATAAATCTCAATAGTTTCTTTTTCCATCTCTGAAGAAAAAAAAAAACAAGACAAAACACAAATAAATCATTTAACACAAAATTACTTCATATTCAATACAATATTACTTCATATTGAACAGTAATCCATTTCAAAAAAGAAAAAAAAAGGAAAACCAAACAAAACACAAATAAATCATTTAACACAAAATTACTTCATATTCAATACAATATTACTTTATTTTGAAACAGTAATCCATTTCTTTAAAAAAAATTGCAGTAATCCATTAAGCCTAATATTACCAAATTGGAACAAAACTTCAATATAACCAAGCAAAACCAGTACAAACTAAAATACTAAAATAGTATGAACTATAAGCTCACTAAAAATCTAGTGCGAAGAAAACATCTCTCTCTCTCTCTCTCTCTCTCTCTCTCTCTCTCTCTATATATATATATATATATATATATATATGTGTGTGTGTGTGTGTGTGTGTAAGGAATGGGTGCGAGTATATAATGGGGAGTAGTAAACTGATAAAGTTGCTAGCTAGTGTTTGCTTATTCCAATTAATTGGAAATTCTCTTGAACTTTTGAAAATGGAAGCAAATCTATGTTAATTAAGAGATATGTTACATTACGATGAGAGAGAGGAGGGGGGGTACCGTGTAATTGGTGAAAAAGCAAGCTGTCTAGAAAGGTTCGTCCAACTGTGACGACGGTGCTTTCTAGTGTAGAGATTAGGAATTGGCCGACCGGAGGAGTCGTCGATCCGGGTCTTCAGTATGGAGTCGATGAACTTCCTCTTTATCGAATTAGGGCTCGAACTCGAAGTAATGAGGTTGGGCCGGTAGAGGCGCAAAGCTAAAAGGGGAAGGAGGGTTCGAGCTCGAAGTGTACCAGAGAGAGAGAGAGAGAGAGAGAGAGAGCGTGGACTCACTGGATTGGATGAGAGAGACGGAGAGAGGAACGGCGCTTGATGAACCGATGAAGAAGAAGAGAAAAAGACTAATAGGGTTTTGACTTTTCAGTGTTGAATATATATATTACTCCCTCCGTCCCTGAATTATTGTCTTCCTTTCCTTTTTTGTCCGTCCTAAAATAATTGTCTTGTTTGAAACTTTCCTTTTTAGAACATCACTTTTATTATTTTACCCTTACTTTTTCTTCCTACTTTAATTATGGACCACATACACATGGGCATTAAAGGAAACAACACACTTTTTTAATACTATTCCAATATTAATAATCAAGTCAATTGAGTTTTCTTAATCCGTGTACCGGATTAACCCAGACAATAATTTAGGGACGGAGGGAGTACATAATGACCAAGTTTTGCAAACAGGTAGGTTGGGCCGGGCCTAACGGGCTGCAGAACAGTGTGAGTCTGATCTTAGCCCGAGCCCGTGGGCCTGTCAAGCTGTCAAGTCCAGCATGGTTGAAAATTTTGCGGGCACGGGCTTTACGGGCCGGGTTATCGCAGGCCTTATGGGTTTTACGGGCCGATGGCAGGTTTGCACAGTGTTAATAAACATGGAGAGTTGGAGACCTTTGTTCACCTTTACTACTCTTTGAGCTTTATAGTCCTACCTCTTCGTATAAACCAACCAAACCATCACATTTGTCATTTAGCCCAAAAACATCACTTGCACAACTTCCTGTATGTTTGTTCAAATCTTTATTAAAATCATTAATCTATTGAGATATGAAGCTAAAGGAAAAATTAAACATGTGCAAGAAGTATGAAATAGTGATCTATCTATGAATGAATACAGGCAAAAAATCGACCGATATTTTACCTTCACCCAAATATTGTTAACTGCCATTTATATCTTATATTTCATTCCTTGAAGAATTTAAAACAATATATTATCCACTAAAATGTCAACTTTAATTACAAAGGCTAAGATCAATCTTGTTTCTCATATGTAATACCAGATAGTTAAGATCAGTCTTACTTCTTAAGGATGTATTGCCATATCCAGTGAAAATGATGCAACAAGTCTTGACAGCTAACGACAAAACCTAGCTTACGGATGTCGTCACAAGAAGGAAATTACTGGAATTCTTATTGCAGTTCAATAGTTTTCCAGAAAGACTTTTATCGAATTAAAATGAGAGAAGAGATAATGCAAGTCTAATACTAACTTTTCCTTCCACAACCATGATGAGATAGTCCACGAAATTTGTCCAAACCAGTAGCTCAACATGAATTTTTTTTTTTTCATGTTTTATTTAGATAAACAACTACAAATTATGAGACAAATTATTTTTAACTAACTATCGATAATATTAATTTACTTTTTGAAAAAAATAAGCATAAAAAATGACAGTTCAGATGGAGAAATATGTAAAAACTTAGATCCAAGCATATCTTGTCATAATAACACATTTTTAGCTAATATAGAGGACAATAAAGGTTACCTTTAAATTGATGAGAAAAATAGAAAAATCAAACTCTGAACTCCAACAAATCGTTTGGTCTTTCGATCTAATGTTCACCGCAAATACAGTAGATTAGTTAATGACATTTAAACCAAATTTTTTGTTTTGGGGGACAGCTAGGAATGAACTATCTCAACTTTTCAGGAGATGAGTTACGCTCCTAGCTCAACCCTTTCAACCGAAATATGAACAAATTCTTGAATAAGGTGAAAACCAAAAAACGGATTTCGGGGAAAGCCAACTCCAAATCATCTTACAGATGAGAAGATGGATATCTGTTCTAGCTTAGAACCCCTTCAACCAGATTTGGGGCTGATTTGTTTTAGGAAGTGAGCTGATTTGGTAAAATTACATGTTTTTGCATGAAATCAAAGATGAAGGTGCGAACAATTTAGGGTTTTCTAGGCTTTCAGTTTAAAATAAAGGATGAACTTGGTGCTATTTTGTTAACGGTTGTTAACCGATTGGGTAGAACATCAATGTTTGGTTAGAGATCTGAGATGATTGTACGGTAATTAGGGATTTTAGGGTTATTGTGTGAAAACAGAGATGAATGTTTGGCAGATTTAGGTTTTTTTTTATGGATTCATTTTGAAAGGAAAAATGAAGATGTGGCGTGGTTATGGTGGGGAGGAGTTATGGAATTTTGGTGATTTACTGTGAGTTTGTTTGTGAGCGAAAGAAAAAGGTGCGGCGGAATTAGGGTTCTTACGATTGGAGAATTGGAAAGGCATCATTTGGTTTTTTAGATATTACAAATGAGCGTAGATAGCCGATACTATAATATATTTATATGACCCAAGTTGGGTTATGGGCTTCCCTTAAATTTTTGGGCCAATTTTGCTGTCAACGATCGATTAAAATTTTGGGAAATTGCTGGCCGGTCCACTTTTTCAAACTTTTTTTTTCTCCAATCCACCCCTTTTTTTTTTTAAACCGCTAAAAGGCACTTTGAGAATTTTCTTCCTAAAATGCCCTCAACAACATCGTTGCTTCAGATTTGAGGTTCGAATTGTTGTATAAATGATTTCATGATGTTAATATAGTCTTCCCTCATGTTTAGGTATCAATTTCCATGCATATAACACGAATTTGATCACAATTTGATCAAATTCGAATTTTTTGAGTTCATCTCGTTTTTCTTTGTTCTTGGGCTGTTTTGGCCACTTTAATCTATATTTTAAGCTTCGAATTTGTTTAAAATCAATCTCATATTGTTATCCTAATTTAGTACTATATTTGTGCACAATTTTTCTACCAAAAAATACTATTTTCGAGATCAAAATCGAGCTTGACAGTGTGCTGTCCGAAAACAGAGGGAGATGTTCTTGGACTGATTTTGAGACTTTAATCAATGATTTGAGTTTGAATTTTGTATAATATCAATACCATACTGTTATAGGAAGTCAATATAAAGGTTTATACATGCATTTGGCATAGCCCCCCATTTCAACAAGTGCACCTTATAATACATTAAAAAGCTAGGTTTATAATGATTTACAATTAGCGTGAACCACTTGGTCTGAAGGACTAATTTTTACTAGGATCGTAACCAAGCTTTTCAAAGCAATGGTTGCCAAAACCTTCTCCTCTAGGTTCTTTGACGAATGTAATATGTATATAAACTGATCGAGCAAGCACTTACGAGCAGTGTCTCTTATCCATGTATCTGAAAGACTATAAAGCATGTGAATGAGCCACGTGGCAGTGACAAGGCACATCTTAACCATCTCTATAGAATTGCTCTTTAGACATTCTTCCAACGCTTTAAAAATACGGCCCTTCTCATGATTGCAGAGTACAAAAGCAACTTTTTTTCCCAGGAAATTGCAGCTTTCTCTTCCACCTTGTTAAAGTTTGTATCTATATTGGGCCCAAGAGGCCCATTTGTTCTTTTGAGAGTGTGTAAGCCCATTTGGGCCCTATCCTAGATATAAATAGGTTGCTTGATGTAATAGAAAAATATATACACAATTAATAAAAATCAGTTTCTTTCATCCCTTGCCGTCATTCTCTCTTTCTTGCATAACTGACCTCTCACCTCCGGCCACCGCCGTTAATGGTGGTGGTCAGGCAACCTCTATCCTTAACATACACAGAAATTAACACACCTCCTAAAGAATAACATTGACATTTTATGATTTGAATCATAGAAATTTTAACAGAAACATGCTATTATAAATATCTAAAAACAAGAAGAATAAAACGAACCATTGTTTCTGACAACTCATTCTCATTTATTTTCAGCTTAATTTTCTGTTTCGACAAAAGCATTATAAGGTAGAGTAAAATTAAAATTGGTTTCTCAAGAAATAAATAGATTAATACAGCATATTAATTAGTAGGATGATTATTGTACTAAAAACAACATGAGTCGAACTTCACATGTTAAATGTACTTAAACCAATTTTAATTAAACAATTTGTAATATCTACATGCCTCTTTTTCCCATCCCCATAGATTGCCTTAATCAGTGGCCTGATTTTTGGATTTTGAAAATAGCATTGATAATATTTTTCCCAATTTTCTATACCGTGACAAGAAATTTAGACACTTAATTTGTAGGACTAGTGTCTAGTAGTACTCCCTCCGTCCCTAAATTATTGTCTTTCTTTTCTTTTTCGTTCGTCTCAAAATAATTGTCTTGTTTGAAACTTTTCTTTTTAGAACATCACTTTTACTATTTTACCCTTACTTTTTCTTCCTACTTTAATTATGGGCCACATACACATGAGCATTAAAGGAAACAACACATTTTTTAAATACTATTCCAAATTTCTAATATTAATAATCAAGTCAATTGAGTTTTCTTAATTCATGTGCCGGGTTAACCCAGATAATAATTTAGGGACGGAGGAGTATAATTTAATCAATCATATGCTTTTCTTTGATGCATCCATAATGAGATCTCCCGAAATTGCGACAGAAAGCGAAGATACCTACCTAGTACCTACGTCTTTGTATAGGAGTATTATTATAGACCCTTGCTGCTTTATAAACCCTGTGGTTTTTTTTTAATATACCCACGTAAGCAATCTGGAGCTAGGGGTGTTCATCGGTTCGGTTTTCGGGTTGTTCGGGTTATTCGGTTCGGTTTGTTCGGTTTTTGTTATTTCAACCTTAAAACCAAAAACCAAAAACCAAACCAAACCAAATAAAAAACCAAGAAACCAAACCAAATTCGAATTCGATTTTCGGTTTGGTTCGGTTCGGTTTTCGGTTTTGACCAAACAAATGTTAAAACTACAATTCAATTCAAAGTTTAAATATTTATCATTTAAAAAAATCCAAAATAAAGATTAAAATTTAACAAAATTATATAATATCCCTAAAAATGTAAGATTACATATACTTAGTCACTCGAACTTGAAGAAAGTCTTGGATTCCACACATTAGTTGGCCTCTTTTGTCACTAAACATCTATAAAATTTGTTTGAGTTGTCACTTGTGTTATTTCTGCGACTCATTACAAGAACATTTAAATAAACCAACAAATGTCAAAAAAAACATATTGAAAAAGAAACAATGAATTACATTGTTCAAACTTTATATAACTAATAATTATTTATATAACTAATAATAATATATTTAATTTTATTATATTTTTTCTAATTCGGTTTTCGGTTTGGTTTTTGGTTTAAAAGGCAAAACCAAAACCAAAAACCATATTAGAATTCGGTTTGCCAACCAAACCAAACCAAAAACCAAATTCAAATTCGGTTTCGGTTTGTTCGGTTCGGATGATCGGTTTTTCGGTTTGGTTTTCGGATGAAACCAAAAACTGAACACCCCTATCTGGAGCCACTGGGACCGAAACGGTAAATGAGTGGAGCTGCGAGGTTTATTTATTTTTATTTTCTTTATAAAACTATTTTGAGTAGAACTGCTTAATTGTTTAATTGTAACTAAATGTGTTTAGTTAGTAGTGATAGAACACATTTATGATTAATTTGGTAGTTAGACATGGATAAGTAGTAGTATTAATCTCAATGTTATTAATGTCCTCACTATTAATTTTTGCTTATAAATCGTGGGTAGTTTTAGAATTAAAAATGTTAGTGACGTGTTTTTTTTAGTGATGATGTTAATAATACCACCCACTTCCTTGTATTATAAGTGTAATGTTTGATGTATATTGGAAAAAGTGTAGGGGTGAAGGGGTATATTTAGAGATGTTGGAATCAAATAAAAATAGGGGTGTAAAAAATACGTATCAAGTTTGTCTCCGACTACTAAATGGGCTGCAGCCCAGAGTCCATCTATATTCCCAATCATTGTTGGGCTTTCCATTTCAAATTTCGGATCATTATACTAGAGTCGAGGCACCAGTACCACAGCTTAAGCGAGCTCCTACTCTAAGCCCAAAACCCTTGAAACAGAATCTATATAATGGATACAATTCTTCTTCCAGCACCATAACCCTAGCTAATTCATAGTTTGACGTCCGCCCAATCCCTGCCGCCGCTTTGCGCAATTGGCGTCCGTTTCATCTTCTTTGATGTTCAATCATCTCCTCTTTAGCTCAACATTTCTGTATTATTCTTGAGAAAATTTGCGTTTTCATTAGAACAAAAGAGGCCAAATGATGCGTTATTTTTGAGTTGAATGCTTAGAAATTAATCTGAGTATGGTGATTCTCACTCGAATAGGAAGATATGATGCATATATTTTTCAATTTAATCATTGTTATTATTACTTGTGGAACTATTTTTAGTTCAAATTTATGATGATGATAGTTAATCATTGCAGATCCGTATATATTTTTCTCATATTTATGTATGTATTTATATATAACTGAATTGTATTAAAGATGCCAAATGACGATTCTGGATTTATATTCTCACGACGGTCGTCTGAAACAACACCAATGGTGTTGTCACTGATGAATCAACCCACGTAAGCAATCTAGAGCCACTGTGACCGAAACGGTAAATGAGTGGAGCTGTGAGGTTTATTTATTTTTATTTTATTTATAAAACTGTTTTAAGTGTGTTTCGAAGTTGCGTGCTATAGCCAATAGGTTTGCATATCAGTGGTTATGGTGGCTTGGATTGGATGCAGTACAGCTATCTTCAAATGGCGTTAGAGCCCGTTTGGTCGAGCGTTTTGGCCAAAACGCAGGGATAAAACGCAGCTTATTTAAAAAAAATGTGTTTCAATATCATGACAAAAACACAAATGCTTAAAAACGCAATGTTTAAAACACTGAATTCCAGCCTTTTCCCAAAACGCAGGTTTTAAAACGCTCCTAGGAAAAAAAAAACTGTGTATTGAAGTGATATCCCAAACGTATTTATAAGGAAAGACCTCCGTTTTTAAAACACTGCGTTTTTTAAAACGCTGCGTTTTTAAAATACTGCGTTTTGTAAACGCTGTACCAAACGGGCCCTTAGTTATATTGATTATGAGAGTTTATTAATTACCTACATATGTCTAAGAAAATTACGCCTTTATAGAAGCCAACGGTATGTATTTTGAGGCCGAACAAAGGGCTCTACTATTATATTAGTATGATAATCAAATTAGCGCTCGTTTACTACAAAATACTCGTGATTATTTTTTATGTTATTTGAACTATTACTTATTTTAAAATTGATGGAATGAAATGATCATTGTTGCGTAACAAATGAACGAGGTCAGCTGTGAACAAAGAATTGCTATTACACTGTCGCTATATATTGTGTAGCGGATTAGCTTTGGCTTGCTTATTCAGTTTCTATAGGCTGATGATACTTGATCACGCCAAAATAATGCTTGGTGACCACGTCAGATTCACGTGTGTAGCTAGTCTTCGGTTAGAATGCCCCGGCTCTCAAAAGGCTTCGGTTATCGGGACTTGGCTGTCACTGACGAGCTGTACCTCCAACTGTTCTTGACAAGAAAACCACCGTTATGGGTGTCGGGGATTTTTCCGACTGAGATCCTCAGGTGTAAGAATCATTATTTAGAATAAATGGTAAGTGGATAGTTGGTCTCAACAGACCTTTATTAATCACAAATTATATATGTCTAGAAGGTAGGGGAATAAATGTGGTATTAAGACTTTTGTGTATGTTTTTAGGAGTAAATGTCACTTAGCTATAAAATGAAGGTGATACCTTGCTATTTATAGCTGAAGATGAAGTGTGGAAGAAGGTATATTCTGCCACCTGTAGCTTTAGAAAGGGACTGCTCATCAATGAACCTACACTTTCTGTTAGTCTACTTGAGATAGAATAGAAGCTTCCTTTAACAGGACTGGAGACCTCATTTAAGTCAGCCGTGATTTCTACAGTGAAGAATACCTCTGTCCAATAGGAATGTCTTGCTTCCTTCAGTCCTCTTGTTGCATTTAAAGAGACATTTAATGATGATTCTAATAGCTGCCGAGGATGACCTGCTCGCTAGCGAGATGGATCCCAATCCAAGCGAGGATAACGGTAACCCAGATCGGATACTGATCATTATGCTCAGGCCTTGGATGGAGGCCTGAGGAAGACCTTGTCCTCGTTACTTTGTCCATGATCCTCGCATGGTGACTTCGACGATTCCGAGGTTCAGGAATGTAAAGCCAACGTGGACCATTGGCCCCCACCTTGTGCTGACATGGAGGAGATATATGATGACCTTTTGGATGGATCTCATCAATACTCGATATCAAAGAATCGAAGATCAAAGAAACAAGCTTTCTCATTCACCATGATTATTTTGTCTATTGGAATCAAAATATAACCCTTTCTTTGTGTTATTGCTTACTTATGTGCCCCTGTTTTAAAGTGGAGGTAGGATTCAACATAACACTTGATCCTGAATTGGTCCCGTTACCATCTACTTCTGTATAATCAGTCTCAAATTCCAGTTAGAAATTGCCAGGAAAAAAAATAGGAAAGGAAAAGTTTGGTGAACTCAATGAGGTATGAAACTATGAATCAGATGCTATGTTTGGGAACTTGGAGTTTACATGGAATTCATGCGGAGAAGTTGAGATTCCACCTAAATAGGTTAAAAGTTTCAAGTATAGGAGGAGTTCCAACTATTCGAATTATGGAAAGAATTTTACGCTCCCAAACACTACTATGTTAGTTTCGGAGCATAGATATTCTTCATATGTTAGAATTGAAACTCGAGCAAAAATTAGCTAGTATTGATACTTGAGCAAAATTTATTTTAGAATTTCAATTATAGGAACTAGGATTTCAATTTTGTGGCTTGAATTTTATGCTCCCAAACGCTATGTTTAGGAACATGGAATTCATACGTTTGAAATTTGAGCTTTTCGAGCTCCAAAGCTTGAATTCTATGTTTGGGACATGAATTCGTACGATGGAATTGAAACACGTGTAATATTAATTTCAAAGTTAAGCTGCACAAGCTCTAATTTCTAGTCTAAGACGTGAGTTTGATTCAAGATTTCTAAGAAGAAAAAGAAAAAATATTTACTCCATCCGTTTCAGTAAGTATCATTTTAACTAAAAAAATTTTATTTTAAAATAAGTGTTTTTTTTTATAAAGATTTTCAACGCTTGTATTTACCTAATTTATCTTTCTATTCTCCAAAATTTCAACAAATAATCATCTTTTTATTAAAGAAATTTTTTTTTTCAAAAGTTATTTTCTCTTATTTTATTTTTTCAACTACTTTTAACATAAAAAAATATTTATTAAAATATTTTTTATGAGACCATCTTACGTAAAACTGAGTCACTTTAACCGATTCATTACGTTAAGAATTGATCAGTCATAGTACTTTTTGCCTATTTATTATGCATATATTTGTCGGCCTAAAAAGATTTTTTAATATGTGTGCATTATTCTTACACGCACCTATATCTATCAAAAATCAAACATTAGCATGAAAGCCCTTCAAATCCAGGGCCCAGGGAGTACTTCCAGCTTGCTGGGCTCATGGATACAGGCTTTGAGATCTTCCACGCTGCAAAAGTCCCCATTTCACTTTCCTCATCCAATTTTTGGAAACCTAGCTTGGTTGGATATGAAAGAGCTAATACACTATTCCGCTTACTCAATCCTTGCGCAGAATTCCCAAATTTTTTGTATAAATAAATAAACAACCCTAGTTAAAATTACAAAGTAGGAGTAGTATTTAATTTAGAAACAAAGAAGAACAACAGAGGAGGAAACCATGAATACATAAATGAAGATCAAGAAGGCAAAATGCAACGCCCAATTCCTCTTGAACTTACCAAAATAACTCTCCGGTGGCTCCTGATAATGTATCTCATACTCATCCCCCGCCAATTGGGCACCACCGTCTTCTCCGGCGCCGCTCATTCTCATCCTGATCTGCCGGAGCCGCTCCGTGGCCAACCCGAGGGTGAGTTTGTGGCACCGCCGCTGGTACTTGAACCCATTGATGCACCTCAGTGTCTGGGCCACGGAGACGTAGAAGATTAGATGGGCCAGCGAGAGTAGCCCAATGGGTACCCAACAGTGGCGGCACTGGAGGCGGGGTGACTGAACTTGGGCAGCAAAGACTAGGCCCAGGAAGAGGAAGAAGAGCTGGAATAGCTTCCACAGCTCCTTCTTTTGGAGGTCAACGGCCCGTTTCTTTTCGAGGGTTTTTTCGAAATGGAGTTGGATAATGGTGTTTATGGCCTGGAGGGCAGTTTCTTTGGAGATTGGGTTCACATTGTGGTGACCGCTGTCGTATTCCGCCATTGGAGAGTAGGAAGAACGGCTAGAGGAGGGAGGAAGACGGAGACGGGGATGTGGTAGTCTAATAATAGGGGGTGGGTGGGGGGGTTGTCTAGGGTTGGTAGATTAGTCAAGACTTGCTTACCGGCCCGGAACCCAATGTCTGTGCTTTAATTAATTACTTAGCGGATATGATGTTAATTTGAAACGGTAAGGAAGTAGAAATTGTGGGGGCCTCAGTTGCATTTGAAGTTTGTACAATTGTACCCACACCAAGTTTGACTGTCGAAGAGAGCTGTAAGAAAGTTAATACGAGTCGTATGAAATAATGAGGGGTGTAATTTTTTTTTTCTTTTTTCTTTTTATACTAAGATTAGGAATTTGGCTCCAACAGCTGGATCAGGTTAGGTTTCGCATCTTGGTGAGCTGAAGCTCCCATGTTTGCTATGTAGTTAGCATCAGCATTTTTTTCTATCAAAGTGTGTTGAAGGGTGTAGCCAATTGACTCCTCCAAAAGGCTTTGATGTCTTCCAAAAGGGTAATGAGAGAATGTCGGGTTGGCAGAAAGGTCCTTAACAACCTGCCAATACGTTTCAACTATACTTTCCATCCGTTAGCTTGAGCAATTTCGAGACTGGCCAGAACGGGTGAAGCTTCAGCTTCAAGGCTAGAACAAGGAGCCAAAACTACCATAGTAACTATACATCAAGTTGCCCTACTCATCTCTAAAGACTCTGTCAAAACTATATTTTTTATTTGACGGTCGTGATAATCTTGATTTTACGTGTAGAAGGAGGAAATCAAAAAATAAATCGAGGAGCTTTGATAATCTAAAATTAAACTTGTATTATTAACTTGACTTTCAGGTTGTTAAATTAAACTGAGTTTTCGCTAGCTCCACGGTGATCAAATGAATAGGACTATTGTCTCTAAGCTGCAAGATACATTGTTTAAAACCTTTGAATACAATAGTCGACTTGTATTATTAATGATGTACCCAAAAATATATACCCAAAAAGTATACTCTCAAATATCTTAAAAGATGTACAGAACAAACCCACACATACAAAGTGTATACAGGAAGCAACACCCCCTATAAATAAGGGGCTCACCTACAAAGGATAGGGGTCTTTTTTTCTCTCTCTATACTCTCTCTCTCCCTCCACACACACATATTACACTTTCTCTCTCTATTATACAAATGAGATACTGATTATTACACAGGAGGGCTTGAGTCGAACCATGGTCCGACTCCCCTAACGGTATTTTCTTTGATATCACAGGCACCATCCGACGGTCGAGTCCCCGCCACACAAGCCTTTTGAGAGCCGGGACATCTTACCTGAAGACTAGCTATATACGTGGATCGACGTGGTCACAAAGATCTTTTTGGCGTGATCAGTTTGGTTCCGTTGCCGGGACTCGACGCCACGACGCTCAACCATGGTGGATTCACTATGCAAGGACGTGGTATCAACGGAGGCAGCTTCCATTTTTGGGGGAGAAAACCCCATTGAAGCTTGAAGAACTTCACCGGAAAAAATGGGGAGGAAAGACGGCATCCACGAACTGGGTCAGCGCAGGGGAACACGAATCAACAAACAAACACCAAGCCCAAGCTGCGCACTGGCCGGACGAACACAATGGTGAAAAAATCGCGGCCATCGGAGCTCACATGGGCCCACACGCGCTACCCAAACGCCGCCGGAGGCGGTACCACACAATCAAACGCCGGCAGAACTCCGGCAGCGCAGATGCACACCCTTCCGCCGTCAAAACAGAAAAAGAAGGATACTGGGAGCTTTGTCTTGAAAAGGCGAGTCTAACGCCACCAAAATCTCCGCCAACGGAGTTAACACGCGCTCCACGCGCCGCCCAAAGCTATGGAGCCTCCACCGCCCCACACGCGCCGACCAGGTGGATCTGACGCGCTCTCACGCGCGCCAAGTGTCATCCTTGTCTGGGAAATTGTAAATGGGCCCTCCAAGTTCTAGAAATTACTGACAGGCCCTCTAAGTTTTAAAAATTTCTGTTAGGCCCCTTAAGTTTTAGGAATTTCATAAAGGTCCCCATCTTCTAAAAATATATAAAGGCCCCTATTATTCTAGAAATTACAAAAAGTCCCTTTAATTTTGGGAAATTACAAAAGTCCCTTGTAGTTTTGAAAACTACAGTATGGTCCCTCAACTTCAAAAAATTTCAATATTGCCCCTATGCTTCTAAAAATTATTTATCGGGCCTCCTATTTTTAGAAGGTTACTAATGGACCCCTCCACAACGTTTTAAGGTGATCTCCTTCCATTTTTTACCTTCAATTTATTCATATATTGTTCCTATGTCCATGTTTTTGATATAGCATACGTATAAAATGCAAAATGAGTCATCAAATAATAGATTGATGATAAATATACAATTCATATGCTTATTAAATGTTTATAATTAGTGCAAATCACTAATAGATTAACATGCTATGATAATAAAAGGAACAAAAATGCATGATTAACATTAAAATCCTGAGCTTAAAAAATTGTACCTCATTAGTCCTATATGCTCGTTATAAAAATATATTATTTGACGCGTTTAAAATGCCATAAGACTCGAGCTTACCCGCTTATGAAAATTATGACATGCTAGTCAGATTAAAAGTGCTATAAGACCATTTATTTATTTATTCAAACATATCGAACAGTTGCAATATTACGCACCCACTTTACGAATAGAAACAAGTTAAACCATATCCACCGCTATGCGTTGACCGCGAAGGAATTGACCATGCAACTCTAATTTTGATCGTATAAAGCTCATAAGTGATTTGTGTTATGTTATTAATTCAGATTACCACGCTTAGCCCATGAAAATATATAAGCATAAGATGCACATATTATTCCATGATTTAAATCAATAAATTCGACAATTCATGAACTTAGCATATATCTTGTGATACTATGAAGTGACACCGGTACAATTTTTCCTAAAAATGTGCAAGATAACATGATTTTTGTTCATAGAAATATTTGCCAAAACAAGTTCAATGCACGGAATATATAACAATAATATCTTGTGCGACTACGTGCGAAGCAATCTGCGAGTATATAATACAAAATAGAATAAATTAATGAGTGAAAGCCAGCATCATTTTATGAAAATCATTTGTAAATGCAAGTATAATGTGGAAAATTCATATTGTCTACCTGCTCGTGTCAAACACGAAAACTCAATATACTATTTTTATCTCGACCGTCGAGAGCTCGAGCTTAATATAACATCACTAGCCTTGTAGAAATATATTAGCATGACATGCACGCGTTATGGTATGCTTTTAAATAGCACGACATGTCGCCACAATGATTTATCTTCGCACAATGCGTACATACATACATATGTGATCTCTTGCCTATGTAATAGCTATAATTATTCAATGTCATTCACATGAATTACGAGCATGATCACTTTATCTACGCGGTGAAAAATATATATAATATGCATTTTAATAAAAGGATAATACTTTTGATCTGCAATGATGCCTCCATTACATTTTAAAATGCAAGGTACGACCTAATAAAGCCTCGGCGGCCAAGAGCAATAACACGTTATACTCCTCAACTAAACTGAACCTCACTGCAAGCCGAGGTCGCTTCTAAAGAGGTCCAAGAGCCTTCCACAAAAAGGAACCTCGCCACATCGAGGTCACATTCCAAAGAGGTCCAGGCACCTATCGAAACATTCAGTACTCGCAGAATCTGAAGTATGCAAACCAACGAGCTCAATCGAAAAGATCATCATTTGGGGGCTACCATGGAAGCAAAAAGCTATATTTATTAATTCTCGACCTCAGAACACTCTCCTGCGCTCGAGAAGTGGGGGGCTACTACTACAGCATTAAGAAAAATTCTCAAAGAATTCTCGCTCCAGCAAAGATCGCTCGAGTGTACCATGCGGACGAGCATATTTTGGTCCTCACCGTTCGAGTGTGTCTCACGGCTGAGTAGTACCCCGCGCCTTCCTGCGCTTATCCTCGCCGCCGAGTGTAACTCGTGGATGAGCATATTTTGGTCCTCACCGTTCGAGTGTGTCTCGCGGCTGAGTAGTACGCCGCGCCTTCCTGCGCTTATCCTCGCCGCCGAGTGTAACTCGCGGACGAGCATATTTTGGTCTTCACCGTTTAAGTGTGTCTTACGGCTAAGTAGTACCCCGCGCCTTCTTGCGCTTATCCTCGCCGCTGAGTGTAACTCACGGACGAGCATATTTTGGTCCTTACCGTTCGAGTGTGTCTCACGGCTGAGTAGTACCCCCGCGTTCCTGCGCTTATCCTCGCCGAGTGTAACTCGCGGACGAGCATATTTTGGTCCTCACCCGTGTCTCACGGTTGAGTAGTCCTCGCGCCTTCGCTTATCCTAGCCGCCGAGTGTAACTCGCGGACGAGCATATTTTGGTCCTCACCGTTCGAGTGTGTCTCACGGATGAGTAGTACCCCGCGCCTTCCTGCGCTTATCCTCGCCGCTGAGTGTAACTCGTGGACGAGCATATTTTGGTCCTCACCGTTCAAGTGTGTCTTACGGCTGAGTAGTAATCCGTGCCTTCCTGCGCTTATCCTCGCCGCTGAGTGTAACTCGCGGACGAGCATATTTTGGTCCTAACCGTTTAAGTGTGTCTTACGGCTGAGTAGTACACCGCGCCTTCCTGCGCTTATCCTCGCTGCCGAGTGTAACTAGAGACGAGTATATTTTGGTCCTCGCTTCAGCGAGCATAAAAGTCTCGATAAGTTCGAGCAATAAAAGTTTCGATAAGTTCGAGCATAAAAGTCTCGATAAGTTCAAGCAATAAAAGTCTCGATAAGTTCGAGCATAAAAGTCTCGATAAGTTCGAGCATAAAAGTCTCGATAAGTTCGAGCATAAAAGTCTTGATAAGTCCGATCAATAAAAGTCTTGATAAGTTCGAGCTTAAAAGTCTCGATAAGTTCGAGCAATAAAAGTCTCGATAAGTTTGAGCAATAAAAGCCTCGATATGTTCGAGCAATCAGACTAAGCTAGTCTCGATTTGTTCGAGCAATCAGATTCGCTTCAGCGAGCAAAAAAGCCTCGATAAGTTTGAGCAATCAGACTCGCCTCAGCGAGCATAAAAGTCTCGATATGTTCTAGTAATCAGACTCGCTTCTGCGAGTATAAAAGTCTCGATAAGTTCGAGCAATAAAAGCCTCGGTCTTTCCGAGCAAATCAAGTCTCGATATGATCGAGCCCATCAAAACTTGGTTAAACCGGAGTAAATAAAATATCGATGCGCTCGAGCTAGTAAAGTCTCGTTGAGCAAGAAATCTTAATCCTCGGCAAACCCGAGTAAATCAATTAGAAACCTCGGTAAATCCGAGCCAATGAAGCTAAACTTGCTCTTTAAAGGGAAAAACCATCAAACCTCGGTCAACCCGAGCATTTATGCGAGTATTCCCTGTCGAGATCGAATATCAAAGACATGTCTTCAAGTACAGGACGAAAGCCGCAAGCCCTCGACACAACAGAAGAAAATCGCGAGCAAATAATACTCCTTACCCTCGAGATGAATTTCGAGGAATAAGGAGTAGGGGGCTACTGATGTACCCAGAAATATATACCCCCAAAAGTATACTCCCAAATATCTTAAAAGATGTACGAAACAAGTCTATACATACAAAGTGTGTACTGGAAGCAACACCCCCCTATAAATAGGGGGCTCACCTACAAAGAAAAGGGGTCTTCTTTTCTCTCTCCATTCTCTCTCTCTCTCCCTCCACACACACATATTACACTTTCTCTCTCTATTATACAAATGAGATACTAATTATTACACCGGAGGGCTTGAGTAGGCACCATCCGACGGTCGAGTCCCCGCCACACAAGCCTTTTGAGAGCCGAGGCATCCTACCTGAAAACTAGCTATATACGTGGATCAACGTGATCACAAAGATCTTTTTGGCGTGATTAATTAATAACACTACGGCCTCCATCAATCATCAATGCCTTCTAAATCAAAAGGCCTCAGAGATAAAATCTTCCCTACTTAATTTACACATGCGGTTCGGTTCCACACAAAAATGAGATGCCGACACAGATATAGTCCTTTATATTCCTATACAAGAATTTTTTAATGAATGTTCAATTTTATTTATCATCATTAATAAATATAGACACTATATTTTCGTTCATATATATATAGACACTATATTGATCATTAACAAAAATTAACATTTATTTAGAGATCGACAAAGGGAGTGCTAGACAAAGAACACTGTTGCACATGATCACCGAAAAAACTTCCCGCAACCGTAAACAATTGGAGAGAAGATTTGAATCCCAGAAAATATCACTCACTCACTCTTGGTTGGAGAGTATTTTTGGGGAGGAAAATTCGGACTGTTAATCCCAGAAAATATCGCCCGCTTGAGTTACTTTATCCAACGGGAGCTTCCAACCTTCTCTCTGTGAGTTGGTAATTCTAACACTACGCAAAATAAAATGTGTCGAGGCATAGACGAAATATAAGCAATTCTTGATAACCATTTGCAAATTAAAAGCTCTTTTACAATTAACATAACTGATGTTCGACCACGAACGAAATACCTTGCATATCTACTCAATTCGAAGGAAGAAAAAGTGGAATACTTTGTTCGTTTCTGAAGAAGTTGCCCGGATCAACCTTGCTTTTAACTCGTGCCAATCTCTCGAAGTTTCCCTTGAAGTACTTTTTGCCCCAAACGCTTGCTTCAATATAGCTTGTATTACCTTGCAGCTTGTTCGACCCTAGGTCGAGGTCCCTATAATTTAGGTAGGCAGCCCTAGGAGAATGCGAGACATATGGGCTCATGTACTTGTAGAGCTTCCTCATCCAATGTTCATGTCTTCTCGATACCCTACGTCTATTTACTTCCCATTTCACTAGGTACTGTACGCTGAACAAATTCCCTTTCCTATGTGGAAAAGGAAGTTCCGATTCTGAAATCTCACTCATCCTCCCACCGTAAGGATCCATTATCATGAAAACTAAATCTTCTTCAAGAAATCTTTTCCATATCTCTTCCAACCCACTTTTAGGTATCGGTTTAGTTACAAAGTCAGATTTCGCCTTAAAGTTGCTCATATAAAGGTCAGTTTTGTTGCTTAATAAAATGTCCAAGGACTGTCCTCTTGGGAATCCTGCAAAATAGAGAACCGATTCGATCCAACTCATTTGAATGCAGTCAACTGCCTTCAATCCTAGTTGCGGAAATCTCCTACTCATCAACGGGATCAGCTCATCAACTTCCCCAAGAAACAACGAGTTAAACGTAGCTTGAATAGTCTTGTTTTGTTTACTGACCACCCCACCATCCACATCCTGAATCACAATTCTGATGAAGAGTTCTTTGGGCAGTTTATAAGCAACATCCTGCCAACGATGAACGAGCTCAGTGGCACCTCGATCCAATCTCTTGTCGACATTGAAAACAGTCACAATGGGTGGAACACGAATGAGTTTGACTTTCCAAGAGACTATGACTCCGAAGCTAGCCCCTCCCCCTCCACGAATAGCCCAAAACAAATCTTCACCCATCGCTTCTCTATCAAGCACACGTCCATACACATCGATCAAGTACGCGTCCATCACATGATCTGCCGCAATACCATACTTCCTCACCATCGTACCAAACCCTCCGCCACTAAAGTGCCCACCAACGCCTACACTAGGACATATCCCTGCCGGGAACCCGTGGGTCGCACTCTTTTGAGCGATACTATAGTAAAGCTCCCCAAGTGTGGCCCCAGATTGAACCCATGCTGTTTCATGCTCGATATCAACACTAATTGATCGGAGGTGCATGAGGTCGATGATGATGAAAGGTGTGGTTTTGGTGCTTTGGCAGCGGTATGATAGGCCTTCGTAGTCATGGCCACCGCTTCGGATTCTGACTTGCAAACCATGATGTTTGCTACAAAGAATGGCGGCTCGGATTTCAGATTCTGTATAGGGTGTGATAATATCAAGAGGCTTTGAGTTTGTGGAGTTTAACCATCTGGGGTTATGCTGAGAGGTTTGCAAGAGAGACGAGTACAATGAAGAGTTGGGAGTGTGAACGTAACTAGAGGAGCTGATGCTGCCTATGGAATGGCTAGTCATGCACTGGAGAAAGTTGACTTCATCGTAACAATTTGCGAATGAAACCCAAATCAAAAGTAGGTATACTATTGATAGTTTAGCCATCACTCTCTATATCTATATCTATCTCAATCTCGACGACATTAAATGGATTGAGCTCAGGCATTTTGAAGTCGCGACGGCCAGGGATAAAACTGATCAACCAAGGGTTGAAAATATTCCATTCTAACTCTACCTGAGATTTAGCTGGCTTCTAGTTCTAACAAAATCCATAGAGATATTGAGTTGGTAAGTTGCTATCAGCTAACGGGGAAGTGATAATTCCAAGGTTTTCAAGTAGAGTTACTCCAACGGCTGCTGTTTGTCCTTGCCTACCTTAATCGGCAGTGAATGTTCTTTTTTCTTTTTATCCTTTTAATTTCTTTCTTCTCGATTCTGGTTCTTTTTCAAAGCTGCTAAATACCACCGCCCAATTTTGCCAAATACCACCCCCCCCCAAATGGAAATTACCACAGCAGCCCCCCTTGGAGATTTCAAACTTTCAGCAGCTTTCAGCAGCAGCCCCCCTGGAGATTTCAAACTTTCAGCAGCCCCCCTAGAAAGCCTAAACTTTCAACAGCCTCCCTAAACTTTCCAAAAAGTTCATGACAGCCCCTGTGATAATTTGTTATAAATAAACGAAAATCATCAACACAAATTTAAACCATCCTCAATCATCAAAAACTTGCTTCATCAGAGAATATCATTCAAAAGTAACAAATGGATCAAAATCGGGTTAGTTAAATTTAATGTTTTAGTTTTTAGTTTAAATGCTAATTTAGTTTTAATTAATGCTAATTTAGTTTAATGTGATGTTAATTTAGTGTAAAGTTAGTTTAAAGTTATAATTTTTAGATAAATATTTTTTATTTAAGTTTAAATGCTAATTTTTATTGTTTAATTAGTAAAAATTTCTATTTGCCAAGATTTCTATTTAAAATTTGATATTAGCGCACTAAAAATTATCTATTTGCACCATCTGACATCTACATATCATCGTAAAAATTTGATATTAACGCACTAAAAATTATAATATAATTTAGCATAAGATGTCATAAAAATAACTAAAGAATAATATTGCAATGATAATTAAGTGTTTAACAACAAATACATTCAAAAACATAGGTAGAGTTTATACAAACTAAAAATAAATTATGTAAAACATAACAATAATTATTTAAAATTGTTTATGCTAATATTATTTGAAATTGTGTAATTATTATATATTTATTGCACGATTTTATATTTATTGCATGATTTTAAATCAACAATTGTTTATGCTAATAATATTGTTTATGCTAATAATATTATTACTATTTAAATCAACAATTAAATTCATTTCAAAACCTAAAATTTCGAAGTCAAATTAAATAATATGGACTTATATATTTATTGCACAATTTTACATTAAAAACTAAAATTATAAATTGGGAGTCAAATTATATGAAATTATATATTAAAATATCACAAAATAAATTTAATTTGTGCAAATTTAAGTTTATAATCTTATTACTATTAAATAAACAAATATATTAAATTCAAAACTAAAATCAATTAAATAATACGAAATTATATATTAATAATTTATAAACTAATATTAAATTATATAAAAAGTTATATATTAAACTAAAATTATATATGAATTTGTGCAAATTTTAGTTTATAAATATATTACTAATTAAATCAACAATAATATTAATTTCAAAATTATAAAATTAAATAAAATAATTTGAGTTATAAAAATTATTTATTAAACGATTTTAAATGATTTATAAACTAAAATTATAATTTACAATTAAATTATATGAATTTATATATTAATAGGTCCTATAAAATTCAATTCAATTTATAAACTAAAATTAAATTTATAAAATTATATATTAAACTTAAAATATATATTAATAATTATATAAAGTTATATATTAATAATTTTATAAAATTATATATTAATAATTAAATTATATTATATATTAATAATTATATAAACTTATATATATTAATAATCATTTAAACTGAAAAAATAAAAAATAAAAATCAATATATAAAAAATTTTATATTATTTAAACTGAAAAAAAAAAAAATCAAACCCCTAGGGGGTTTAAATCTTTTAAACCCCCAAGGGTGGGCGGTTTAAAAGTTTTAAACCCCTAGGGGGAGGCGGTGTAAATTAAGTAAACCCCAAGGGGGGGGGCGGTCCTCCATAATTCCGTTAAAAACTTAACGGATCCGTTAATATTTTAACGGAATTATGAATTTAAGGGTCCAAGTTGAAAAAAAAAAAATTTAACGGAATGTTGCAAAACTAACGGAAACCGTCAAGGGTGGGCGGTTTTCTTTGTTTAAACGCCTAGAAGGGGGCGGTCCTCCATAAACTCAGTTTTTTTTTTTTTACTAATTAAACAATAAAAATTAGCATTTAAACTTAAATAAACAATATTTATCTAAAAATTATAACTTTAAACTAACTTTACACTAAATTAACATCACATTAAACTAAATTAGCATTAATTAAAACTTAAACATAAATTAAACTAAAACAAAATATAAAACATAAATTAAACTAACCCGATTTTGATGAAACTTTTCTTTGCCGGAAGAAAGAGATGAAATTATCTAAGAGAGAAAATGTTCAAGAAAGATTGTTGTGAAAATTTTTGATTCAATTTTTCCATTTTTAAGAAAAAATTGGGGGTTTATCGAACACTTTTTAAACTAGGGGCTGCTAAAATTTATTAAACTTGAGGGGGGCTGCTGTTGATTTTTTAAACTTAAAAAATAAGGGGATAAAATTAGGGGTGGCAAATCGGTCGTGCCGGGCTGTTATCGGGCTGGCCCGATATGAGCACGACACGATAAGCCCAAACACTAACACGGCATGAAACTCTTAACGGGCCAACAATATAAGCCCGAACACGAACCGATAAAACACGAAAGCCGACGCCCGATAGGCACGATAAGCACGATTTTCAAATTTATTCAATTAAACCCGTTAGGCCCAAAAAATTTTAATTCAAGTAACATAATATTCAATATAAATATTAGTCTTTTCCAATGAATATCTATTATCTAACATTAAAATTAAAATAAAGTACCATAATATTCAAATTATCAAATACTACAACTAGAAAGTAGGAAGTAATTAAGTAAATACATATTAAGCTGATAAAAGAAAAAAAAATATTCAAGTACATATTAAGCTGGTAAAGGAAGGCTGTTTAACAGTTTAAGCATGCAACAAAAATGAAAAAAACAAAGTCATTTTAAACAAACATCCAACATCTATTCCTAGTTCCAAACTTCATGCTAATCTTCAAAAGTCCTCCAAGTAGTTCCCACTTCCCAGCAAAGAGCCAAAGACCAAACCTGAAATCAATTAACACAACAGATCAGTCAACATTATGTTATTCATCAAAGAAACACAACAGATGAGTCAATATTTTTAGTTAAATTGGTTTCTTGTAAAGTGTAAACTACAAGTTTCTTCACCAAACTCACCAAATAAGGTAAAAATATGGCTGCACATCCATTTTCTTTTGCCTTATTTCCAAATGCTGCTGATTGAGATCTAATGTACTGCACATTAGAGTTCCAAAAAAGAAAATATCGTTAGCAGCAAGACAGCTTGCTCTATAAAGAAGATATGATTATTCATATGAAATGGGGCAAAATAGTGTTAAATCAAGAGTAACTACACACTAAACCTTCAATACAAATGAAGAAAAAAGGGGCAGCACTTAAACATACATAACGTATACCTCTTGACATCCTAATATATAAGGCAGACTTGAGCTATCACGAAATAAAGGTGTCTGTCCAAGACTTTCCTTAAAATGCTAACATTTTTTAAACAATAAACCAAGCATTAACAAAAACCAAATGCAAGAAAAACAGATTCACCTAATACACTCCAATGCCATCCCCATCATAAACATAATTCCCAAACATAAACCCTTAAAATTTACTCCATACACGTATGAAGTACCAGGGAAAGATTATTCCATACAGTAAAGATAGGAAACTTACAACAATAACACACTCATGCTCCCACTGCTACAGTTAACAGGCTCAATGAATTGCAGCAAATCTGATTTGGACTCATTATTACCAAAACAATATCAGAATAACCCTTCCACTACCTACAATCACATAATTCCTTACTTTCTGTTTCTGTTTTGTAGGTACTTCCTGATAATGAACTCTCATCTTTCGCATACAAAGACTTAGTCCTGCAGTCTCAGTTAAGATGATTACCAACACATTCCAATGACATTAACCATAATGTACACAGTAGAAGATTTCAAAGAGAACAAAGACAGGGAGCATCGTAGATGCTAGACAGCACACAAACAATTATAATAACGGACTGTATGGACAAATCAGATAAAAGAAAATCACATTGTAGTCGCCCCAATTTCGATATTTGTAAATCAAAGAGGCAACTGAAAATTAAGAATTACAAAGCTGAATCAGGAAAATTCATGAGCATGAACGTAATTCAAAATTATTATAAGACGTAAATCAAAACTTTTTTAGGCTTGATGTTAGAAAAGAGACTCTCTAAATGGAAGGAGCATTAATGCCATGGAAAATATGTAAAATTTTACTTACCTTGGATTAGCAACCCAAATTAGAAGACATGGAAGGAGCATTAATGCCATTAACATCATCACTATCCAAGTGGATGATATCTTCGGTGAGCTCTTCAATTTTCAATAATTGATGATCTACATGCATCAATACGATAAATATTATTAATAACACAATAAGAAACTAAAAAAATATATTACAATAACTATTAAAGCTTGCATGCAAATAAAAGAGGTGAGAAAAAAGTTTACATTTGTCTCCAAATAACCAATCTCTTGTACATATTATTGCCTCCACTGTGCTTGGTTTAAGTGCACTACGATATTGATCGAGCACTCGTTGAAATGTGAATGCATAAAATATCTCGAGCCATGGATGCAACTTCAGGATAACGATATTGATTTGATCTCCAATAAGCAAGAATATCTAGATTGTCTTCACAATTCAATCTTGGTTCATCCAAATAAAGATCTAATTGAGATTTTTGAACATTGAAACCTCCATCATTATTGAATGTCCTGAATTTCTATGAGAAAAAAGACAAGATTCAGCTAAAGAGTTAATGAAAAAAAGACTAGATAAGAAACGATCAAAAGAATAGAAAAATTACCATCAATTTCTTCTTTCTTTCATCGTGTAAAATGCTAGAAGTTTCCATGGCACTACCATATGTGGAATTGCTAGAATCACCAACAGTATTTGTCTCAGGTTTCTTTGAATATTGAGCAAACAAACTAAACAAAGTCTCTTTCACTTTCATAAAAGCAGGAGAACCAAGGTAACCATAGATCTCTTCATATGAAAAATCTACAAAATCAAGTTTGTATCGAGGATCTATAACTACTGCCAATGCCAAAACCAAACTAAACTCCGACCAATACTTCTCAAATTTTGGAAGCATCCTTGAGGCTATTTCCTTGATATACACATCCTCACTTTCAACATTCCTCCTCAAATACTCATAACATGTACTAACACATGGAAAATACAAGTTGGAAGTTGGATACTTTGTTCCAAAAAATTGTAGATATCTCATAAAACAAAGCCAAAAATTGCATATTTTCTCCACCTTGTCCCACTCTAATGCACTAAGACAATGCTTATAATTGGAATCAAGTAATGCTAAATGGCAAAATGCACGTCGATAAAACAATGCACTTTCAAGCATATGATAAGTGGAGTTCCATCTAGTTGCCACATCTTGTCTCAAACCTTTTTTAGAATCCAATTTCATTTGATTCACAACATCTAAAAAGTTTTGCTTCCTTGATTGAGACCCTCTTACATACTTGATGCTTTCACGAACTTTATGCACACATGTGTCGATATCTTTCAATCCATCTTGAACCACTAAATTAACAATATGTGCACAACAACGAACATGAAAAAGTTTTCCATTTGCAACAAGTGATCCTTTAAAATGGTTCATCAACAAATCGCCAGATACATCGTTGCGTATGCGTTGTCCAAAGTCAATGAGAAAATTCGACCATCAATTTCCCACTCACGTAGCAATAAAATGATTTTGTCACACAAAGCTACACCACTATGTGGAGGAGGCAAAAACTAAAATTAAGCACCCTTTTTGCAAACTCCAATCATTATCAATGAAATGAGCAAATGAGACTTATATAACCATCCATAGTGATGCTACTCCAAAGAATCGATGTCAACGAAATCCTACCAGAGCCGATTCTAGCATTGATTTCATCCTAACTTTCTCTCTTTCATACATCTTAAGAACATCGGCCTTAACGTGTTTCTAGAAACACAATGTATATTTGGACACAAATACTCAAACATGTTCGAATTCCATCATACTCGACAAACCGAAATGGTAAATCATGCATCACAATTGTAATAGCTACTAACGAACGAAAGTGCTCAAGATCAAACTTACAAGATTTCAAAGAACATTGATTCTTTATCCCCATCAATGATCAATCGACCCACATCACGCGCATTTCTTCTTGGACAATTTTTTATGTGATGACTTAATGTGCCAGTCCCATTCGAGCTACTAGCTTTGTAGATACGATTGCATAACTTACATTCTGCTCTTTCAATTTTGTCTTCGGCTAGTGGCAGCTTTTTAAAGATACTCCACACATGAGACCTAAGCTTCCTTTTATTCTTATTTGGCTCGTTTGTGGATGTGGTAAATGTCTCGGTCTCACCATCTATCTCAATTCCATCACTACCACCATTATCACTCAAAGTATTTTGATTATCCATAATTGCATCGCAGTACCACCATCGTCACTCAAGGTATTTTGATTATCCAATGTATTTTGATTATTCATACTTGATGACTCCATGGAGAGAGTGATTTCTATATAAAAAAAAATACACCAATAAAAAAACAAAATCCCTAATCTAAGCAGAAAAAAAAAAAAAAAGAATGATAGAACAGTAGGTGTACCTCACAAGTCACAACAACAAAATCCCCAATCCAATTGCTAACTACAAAAGAGGCAAACACAAAATATTTATTCTGCATTTTATTACAATCACAAAATTGGAAAGACATTTTCAATTAAATATTTATCCAGAAATTATTTTAATTGGGCAAAAAAAATTGAAATGTACCTATTTAATTGGTACAAACGAAATGTTTTATTCTGCATTTTATTACAATCACAAAAATTACGAGGAAAAAAAATTGAAGGGAAAAAAATTACGAGAAAAAAATTGAAATGTACTTTTCGGAAAGATTCAAATCAGGAAAAAAAAAAAAAAACCAGAAGTCTAGTGGAATCAGCCTAAATCAAAATCCTCATCAAATCAAATTCGAAGGGAAAAGGAGATTAGCAAAGTGATTGTGAGTTTGTGACAGTTACGAGGGAGGAGATCAAGAGAGAGAGACAGAGAAAAGGAGAGTACGGTGCGTACCTAATTCGAGAAGAGAGCACCATCGTCCATCGGTCCGGCGGCAGTAGCGACGTGAGACGGTGAGAGACAGAGAGAGTGACGGCGGCGAGTTTGAGAGAAGATGAGAAATGAGAGATCGACTACAGACTACTGAGTACTGACGGCTACGGAGGGAGATTTTTTTGTTTTAGGGCTTCTATTCGTTTTTAGAACCAAGTCAAACCAACGGCCAAGGTTTTCTAAAACTAAGTCTAATCAACGGTCAAAATTGTCAAGGGATAATATCACAAAGATTTTCATTTTATCGGGCTAGCCCGAACCAACCCGAACACGGCACGAACACGGCCCGATTTTAACGGGCTGTTATCGGGCCGGCCCAATAACAACCCGAACCCGATAAGGCTCGGCCCAACCCTATAATTCCGTGCCGTGTTCGTTTCGTTCATTCGTGTCGTGCCTCAAATTGCCACCCCTAGATAAAATGGTCATTTTACATAAAAAGGGGTGGTATTTAGCATAAGGCAGTGTTCTAAAAATCGTTAGACGGGCGCTACGCGTCAGAGCAGGGCCTAGCGCCTAGAGGCCTAGTCGGGGTCTAGTCGGAGTCTAGGCGGGGCCTAAAAATCGAGACATAATTATACATTAGGTCCATACCAAACCTTGTGCAACAATAGTAAATAGCTAAATATGACCAAATAAACTAAAAGTAATGATTACATTACAACATTAAAAGTTAAAATAAAAATTAAAATCAAATTCTCTATCATTTCAAAGTGGAGGGAAGAAGGGAATACTTTAATAACTTGAGAGGGGAGAGAAAATACTTAGAGAAATATTTTAATAACTTGAGGGGGGACGGGAAACACTTTAATAACTTGAGGGGGGAGGTTGTCATTTTTGAAAAGTGAATTAAAACCCTAAAACTAAAAGCTGACCGCCTTTCTCTCTCTCTCACAATTCACAAAGTTTTCACAAATGCCTTCTCTCTCCCTCTCTCTCACTATGAGATAGATGACGGGATTTTGTGTGTCGACCCGAGTCCGAGATTGGATGTTAAACCCCAACTCGGAGCGCCAAACCCGAGGAAGAACATAATGAAGCGAGCCACAAAAGCTCGAAACTAAACCAATGCAGCGGAATAGTAAAAACAAGGCAGCAGAATAACAAATGAACTTGAGCCTCAAAACTCGAATAATAAGAATCCCAACATATAATAATAACCTCTATGGCTAAACAAGCGCCAGAGAACAACAACATCTAAAACACCACGAGACAACACGCTCGGGAAAACCAATAGTAAAATACCAACGGGCATACGACCACAACAACCAAGAAAACTGGGGTTATAAAAATAGTACAACCGGCACGACTCCACACGTCGGCACCAAATACAAGTCTATGAAATACAAGAATCTTTACCCGACATACTAAGTTTAACCCACAATCTCACAAGTACAGGAAATAAATATAAAATACTAACTAGATACAACTAGAGGATCTTCGAACTAGAGTCTCACTGCGCCGAAACGTATCCTGCAACTAAGGAAAACAAATATGGAAGGGATGAGTCGAAAGACCCAGTAAGCTACTAATGAAACAATATGGCATGGCATTATGCACATAAGAATAGCGGGATAATAAACAGGTTGTGGCACACAAGACAACCAACCCTATATTCACGAGAGGCTCAGTAGCCGCCAACCGTCATGCACTGGTTGGAGACCACGACCAACATTCGTTTATATAGGATACGGTGGATTCGAGGTACACCTCTGAAATCCCTTGAAACACCTCCAACCTTATCGCTCCATGAAGCCGTAGTAAACGATCGTACTGCCGCCCCACAGAACTATAAAGGATGCCTCTGCTGCTATCCAACAAGATAATAATAATAATAGATTCCTGCGCTTCTGCTCCAGAGAACCATACTAAACAATTGTGCCACTGATGCTAGACACATCTCCCAATGTCGAACAATGAACAGAAATAGATGATTGTGCTGCTGCTATTGTACACAAATCACAGAGGGACCGGTGCTCGTATCCCCAAACAAATATAGGTACCCGATTGCGTCAAGCACGATTTATAAGTACCCAACAAATAATGTACCCGACCGCGACCCGCACGATTTACAGGTACCCGTTGTGGACCATTTTCTGTATTGCTCGATCCCCTACGACCCGAGACAATACGGCTCTAGCCACTTACAAGTATCACAAGGGACCGGTGTCCGTATCCCAATGCATACAAAAAAATGTCGACAAAACACAGTCATCGTTTATTCCGTTCAACTGTGGGACTAGAGAAACCCCTACCGTGGCCAACGGTAGGGCGAGGCCCAGTGTATTGGCCTTCGGCTATTACGAAGCCCCTGCTCCCGCAATAACCGAGCGTCAATACACCTCCAATGCACATATGCCAGCTGGACTCGATGCAATGCACAAGTAGATGTTTACTCACGCCAAACTAATCTAAGTGTGTTCTATTGAATCACAACTTAATAAACTAAAACATGATGTGTTCTATTGAATCATAACCCAATGAAATCAAACCATAATGTGTTCTATTGAATCACATACTAAATCAACATAATGTGCTTGTAAATACTAAACACACAATCAATCATCAAAGTAGGATGATTGTCCTATTGCTTACTAGAACAACCACGCATACACCAAATCATTTTAGTCCGCAATTGCTAGACTTAACAATCATAACATATGTAAGCCTACTCGTACTTACAATCATAATTCAATGTGTCACTAACACGCTCAACTTAGGATCTCTACGGTATCCTATGATCACAATACACTTCATCTCATGTATATATATTCCACCTCATTTCAGTCGCGTATTATGCGTATCACGACTCTCTACAAGTCACATCGTCCGTATTGGAACGATACTCAAGGTGTGTCATGGCTACCTAGAATACAACCAACTCATCATCTGACGATTGAGACTATTCGTCTCATAAGAAATGTCGCGCACTAAGGGCATGACTATTCGATAACGCTCATGGAAAGACTAATACGGATAATTAACCCTTGCTAAGGCATAAGGTTTAAGTCAACGATTTACCACACATCATAGTCAATAATGTTTGACTAAGTCAACCCAAGTCGAATTCTATTGGGTAACGATCTCAACAATTCGTCATCCCACATCGTAGGAGACTAAAATACAAGTACATCGGTTTGTACTACACATCACCACATTACACGACGTATAATCTTTACGTCTTATACAACTCTGCTAGAGTTAGTCACCAACAACTAAACCTTGGACGAACCGTAGTATCGTCCCTAATTAATCGTGTCAACCACAATAACCAACGTTCGGGGTATATACTACCCATGTGATTCTCACAAGTCACCGCGAGAATACTAACGATAAAAATCTCAAGAGTTACACATGCTCTATAGAACTAAAACAAGTCATTGGCGATTTTTACGGTCGGAACCCAACTATAAAACAAACCCACGAGTCTACAACTCGGGAAACAACAACGATCGCAATACGATCTCAATGAGTCTCTAACACTAGGAGACGTCAATACAACATGTACAACAACAACGTGTACCACAATCATCATTCACAAGTCTCTAATATTCCGAGACCACGAAATTAACAACAAATCATCAATACTCAACAAATAACATGCTAACAATTCATATTAAACATGTATAGCACATAAAAATCCCATATACAACATGTATAACATGTAATCATCGCGATATTATACTACGATGCTCAAAATCTAAGAAGGAGATTAGTAACTTACTACACACCGCAAATTCTCCACGAAATCCAAGGGGCTTCGGGTGGAAACGTACTCCTCCGCGACCCCAACGCTGCTACGGAGTCCAATCGTCGATCCCAAGCTTGATCCAAGTCAGAATCAAGCTTTCTCTCTCTCAAAACACGACTTTCTCTCTCTAAAACTTGGGGGAAAAGATGTGGTGGTGATTATTTAACCGATCGGATGATCAAATTGGCTAGAAACGTTCTCCTCGTTGTCCTCTACGCTACGGCGAAGATGGATCGTTGATCTGACCAACGGAGCTCGAGATATCACAATTCTTCTCTTCTTCTCTCTCCTTTCTCTCTCTAGAGTCTCTCTCTATATTTTCTGTTTTGAGGATGAGAATGAGGGAGAAAATAGAGTTGGGTTTTATTATTAATACCATGGGTAAGTGTTTGGTCCAATCCCGGGCTTGTATGAGCATTTTAAACCACTTAAAAATGTTAAAAATCGAGAAAAGACAAAAATTGGGCGAACAGAGTCGGGGCAGGGCGATCGCTCTACCCTAATCAAGGCGATTGCTCTGTCTTCTGGACACAGGGCGATCGCTTTGATCTCCCCAGGGCGATCGCTTTGTGTCCAGATTCTCCGAACTCTCCGAAAATTCTCCGAAACACTCCCGAAATGATTCTAAATGATACCAAAGTGATTCTAAGTCTATGGGAAGGTCGAAACACTCGAGAAAGGTTCCCGAAAGGTCCGGAAACAACGCTAGAAGTTCAACGTAATGCTCACGAAATCAATCATATAAAGATTCGAGTACAAATCGGGGCATACGAAACACTCAAAATGACTCGGCGCGCGAGTTAACGACAAGATCAACGTGATCATTAGTCGTGAAGGAGTCTAAACCAAGGTTAGGTCAATCAACCAAAGAGAAGATGTAACGTATACGAACGCTAATCGATGTCAAGGATAATCTCGAACGGATAAAGGAACAAAGCACAACTCACCATGAGTTAAACGCGCGTCAAATATGATTCTCGACCTAACACGTCACGCTTAACGAGTATGACACCTCACTCTCTGAGGGTTTTAAGGTCAATATCGAGAGACTACGAGTGAACCCAGAATGAAGTTGGGTTAGGGTATTACATTTTGACGCTGACGACAATCTCTCGCTCTCGATCTCCCTTTCTCTCTCGCTATATTTCTCTCTCACTCTCGCTCTCTCTTAATTTCTCTCACTCTCACTCTCTCTTTCACCTCTTCATCGGTATATTGCCTCCTTTCCCACCGTAATCAATCCAGCCTCATAGGTCCGAGGGTTGCTCAAAGGTATAGGCTAGAGGGGGTGAATAGCCTATATCAGATGTAATAAAATTTCATCCAATTTTTAACATTTAAAATTGAGAAGTAGATGAAATGATTAATACAACTTTATCATCTTCCTTATCGTAATCGCTAGCCAAGTTAGAAACATAGGACATCCTAGATCACAGATGTAGATCATGGACATTCGAATCACAGATATGAAACAAGCGCTGAAGATATATGTTGAACTTAGCCGATGGAAATGAGTTTGAGCAATGAAGAATAAACAAAGATAAGTTTAACAATTTAGATTAAAGTAACAGTAAAGATTTGATATGAAAGAGAACTTGACTGACTATAATCTGTATTAGATGCATCATTTACTTTCCTTAAACAGATTGCACATGATAAAGCAAATTATACAAGAAAGAGAAATCAAGGCTGAATGTAACAAATATATATATTATATTAAAATTGCAGAGGTTTGCTCAAAGGCAAACATGCTTAGTACATCAACCTAGACTCTCTATTCTAGCAATCTCTCCTTAGGAAAAAGAAGGAGAAATGAAGAAAGCGAAATCAAATATATCGAAATACATTAGAAGATGTACTTAATATTTATTAAGACATCTTCCGTAGTTTCAACTTGATATATTTGGTGTGAGAAGAGAATATTAGGAGTTGTTCAAATAGCAAGTATTTGAACAACCGAGTGCTAAGCACTCGACCAACAATGATGACAACTTATTGCATAATCGGCACGCCTTATAATGTAGTATAAGTCCGCCGATATGAATGCAACTGACATGTAAGTTCTCGCTCTTCATCTGACATCTTCAAGCTTGATCCGCTTCAACGATCCGTAAGATACTTGGTCTCTTTCCGGATGATGAAGTTGAGGCCATCAAGAGACCGAGTTCTTCGAAGGAAGAAGAACTCAAATCAACAACAAGGTTGTTGATCAAGGCAGCTTCACTTTTGGATTTTCTTCTCTCTCTCACAAAGTGTTTGTTCTTACACTTGTGATTTCTCACTCAAGGAGTGGTTCGATTGAAGAAATGAAGATCAATACCACAACCTTCTCAAGCATAAGCATACACACTTTGTGTGTTCGAGTGCTTGTGCTCTCTCTCTTATGCTCTGTGCTCTCTTGAAATGAGGATGAGAGTCTTCTTATATAGCCGGAGAAGAAGAGGTGACCGTTGGTGTATTGAATAGGTTTATGCCCGTTGGTGATCTGAATCTCATAATGCAGCAGTAGTACATTTTGGATTTGTTGGGCAAAGACCTTCGCTAGGTTTGAGTCTTGAAGATGATCTCGTGACACAGCCGGACATAGTTGGACGTGTCGAGCTTAGCCTGATGCAGCCGATTGATGTGGACGATCATTGCTTTGATCAGAAAGCGTCCCGTGCTTGGCCTTTTCCTGAAATGAAGCTTTGAAGACCGCGAACACTATCTCGTAAGAGGAAATGTCTATTGGATAAACGTGAAGGTGCAGACATCGACGCGTATCTTGATTTGTCGACGATCTTGTAACGGATCTATTTTGGCTTGAAGTGCGTTGAGTAACGACCGATGTATCTAGTGATCGTACAGCTTCTAGCAGCTTGTTCGATGAGGGATTTGGCCGATTCGAGATCTCATTATAGAACCGCTGATGTAGAAACCGCCGATGGTCACGATGTTCTCTTGAATAAATAGCTTCTCCGCGCTTGTTCGATGAAGTGCTTTGGCGGATACGAGAATCTGCCGATATAGAATCGCCGATGTAGAGATGGCTATTTAGGGCCATAGTAAGGAAATGTCTGCTAGTGAGACATCCGCCGATGATCACGTCACCGGTAATTTGAAGAGCTTGATTCATATGAAAGTTTGTCATCACTTTGGTAGGACAAAGACTCTGATATGTACAAAGACTTCCTAGTCTAATGACCTATGCATTGTTTCAACAAGCCGCCACACTAACCGGACGCAAACTTTTAGCCACTTGTGAAACATGCGTTGTAATGGGAACAAGCAAATCACTGTGTTGGAATATGCATACATATATATCACCGATTTACGTGCATATTCCTAACAATCTCCTCCTATTTGCTTGGGACCATTACTACAATTGACTTATACATATAGCTCTTTAAAGCAGCTTGTTCAATCCTTAGTAATAACATGCCACTACCGAATATTCGCTTTATATCAAGGCATGCCCTAGGTTGAACTTACAAGTTTATAGCGATGTATAGTCACCTATTGCTAAGTATTTACGACTCAATAAATGAAAGAACAAATACGAAGCAATAACTCGAAATGATTGTTAGGCAAATGATAATATTGCCTTAAGAGTGTGTTTCTTGCATGGATGATCTCAAGAATGTTGCTCAAGCAAGAAGTAGAAAGTATAAGTAACTTGTTATCTAGTTCTTAATCGAATTGATTAAGCATCTTCATCTAGTCGCGATTATAATAGTCATATAGTATTTTGCCGTATGGGTAGATACACAATCTTACAAATGCCCTACAAGTTGTCTATCTCTCCTCCTTAATATTTGTTTATCTCTCCTCCTTAATATTTGTCTATCTCTTCTCCTTAATATTTGTTTATCTCTCCTTAATTAATATTGTTCTCAATAAATAATCCTACTATAATTTCTTAAGGCCTAACTTCCTTCATAATCACTTGGGGCCATAATCTCCTCCTTAATGGTTCATTGATTATTTGCAATTTTCATAATCCTTCCTTCTTCTCCTTACTAGTTCTTTCCTCCTTACTAGTTTTCTCCTCCTTACTGTCCAAGTTATTACTACTTCACACATTACTACTACAATTACTTGGGGCCATTACTACTTCACAATTACTTGGGGCCATTACTCACAATCTCTCCTCCTTAATGGCCACAAGTTAAAGATAGATTGATAGTTATCAATTGAATTATGGAGTATTAGAAACTAAATATGAGAGAGAACATGCTTATGGTAATTCATAAGGTATGAATTTTGACAGTGAGGGAAGGAAGTTTGGTCTTGTTAAATGCCGCTTCTTTAGAAATGCCAAGTGATTTGTGGATGTAATTCTCGCAGAGAATATAGACCGTATCAAGTAAATACGCTACTTGTCATATTTACGCACTCTTAGTGTGCGATAGCTTATGATACACAATTTTCATGTATGAGACATACATAATAGGATATCGAGGTTAGGAATTGTGTTTCCATTGCTTGTAAGAAGATTTTACAAGAATGTAGTGGACAAGCTTTATTTTGTAATAGGAGTATCAAATAGGTGTTTAATTAGTGATACCAATTGGTGAGTAGTAAATCATTCAAAATAGTCTCCTCCTTAAGGTATATCAAGTCGAAACAAAAGTATGGTTGAGTCTTATGCTGACTTTTGTTAGATGCATGAGATATTCATCTAAAACATGAGATGTAAGGTTTGCCTACGAGGCATTGTAAGTTCATCAAGAAAGTAAACTGCAGCATAAACGAGTATGTACCAGACAAATTTTGAATACTTAACTCAAAAGAAAATGGCAAAAGTAGATAAACAGATGTTCACAAAATTAAACACGTTACCTATTTATCATAATAAAACAAAAGAGGATTAGTTTGATAAAACAGACCTAGCTAGTCATCCTAATGAGGTAGAGTTAAAGGATGAAGGTCTCTGATTCTAATCGAAGGGAACATTGACCGAATTTGACGCA